>QQSS02209842.1:0-11505 GCA_003687565.2 Craspedacusta sowerbii
AGATAGATAGATAGATAGATAGATAGATAGATAGATAGATAGATAGATAGATAGATAGATAGATAGATACATACATATACAACACGATCCGTAATATTCCAAAGCAGGCTGAGCTTATGTACAGTTTCGCTGAATGCATGAAACGCGCAAAAGATCAACGAATCAAAGCTACTCCGTCATCACGACAAACTAGGGAAATCACTGGTTGGCTAACGTGCGCACATGTAAAAGCAAAGAGCACTTCGAGAGGAAGGAAAGAAAATCTAGGTATTCACAGCAATCATCCTAGCTTAGTCTAGTAGAGAGCTACTTAGTTCCTGCTAAACACCCAGCAGAGAATAGAAACCGCTCACCTTGCACTTCCTTCAAGTGACCTTCCCAGATGTGCAAGGTGCTGAAGGAATCTTTCAGACCATCTTTTACGTTCTTCCAGCGCTAGAATTGCACAAAGACTAAGCACATGACGCCTGCGCATGAATCGGCCTAAAGCGCTGACATAGTCCAGAAAACATACATTAGAAAAACAACAGGTAGTTATACCACCCCCAACCCAACAAGTCTATATTGCACTACGATGATCAATTCTACGAATCTTAGCACACATCTGCAAAATTATATTAACAATAACAACAATAACATTATTATTATATCATTATTAGTATCATATATTATTGCATTATAATAATAACAATTATTATTACAAAACTTTTTTTTCTTCAAATTTCAATTATATATTTTCTAGACGGACATTTACATGCAAAATTACAAGTGAATTTTTACAGCTAAATCACTGCCACTGGCTGCAAGCATGGCAGAGTTGGGGACACACAATAATAGCGAGAAGACTAATAATAATATAGCACAAAACTGCATGTCAAGATAATCGAAGCCTTTACTGATTAGCATTGGGAAAACGCATCAATACATACAGTAACCATTACTATGAACTTACTAGTGATATAAAAAAAGCCGTGCTTAAAGACCTAGCCATAGACAGTCCTTAATGCTTAAAACGCGACGTACCAACGACCATTTGAACTTCGCATGCTGCCAAGCGGAAACAGAGCTTCCTTCGGGCATGTATTCTTGAACCTGGTTCCTAGAGAAAACACAGAACCCGATTTCCCAGTTCCAAGCAACTGAAAAAAACATAAGCATCTCCAAAAGAAACCACGGCGATAATAGCAGTGGACGAGAATTCAAAATAAGCAATACTACAGTGTAGTGAGAAGCAAATTTTTCAACTAAAGATTATCGAAATAAAGCAAATTACCGCACAGCTTTCTTTCTGTCCATTGTAGTAGTCATGTCTCGAATAGTCTCTATGTCAGCATTCTCGATTCCTGAGACTCCTACTCCGTCGTCCAACATTATGTCAGGCGATGCCACGACAACAGCTGACCGCAGATCAGATGGACCTTGCACGGATGGGCCACCATCTGGGATGTCAAGAGCCGGCCGAGTAGCAGATGTAGCTCGCACGGTTTCTAGTATTAGTACTTAAAGCCGTCAGCAACAGAAAAAGCAACTATATTAAACGAAAACCATCGATTTAAAACTCGTAATAGACTGGTCTCGGAATCAAATTGGCGCTTGGTCCCGCTATAAAGCAGAGGTTACGTCACAAGTTTGCAATAGAAGAGGGTCACTTCCTTGCATTGCCACTATATATATATATATATATATATATATATATATATATATATATATATATACCACTGAATTCTGTGTTCTGAAATCTCCCTTGATATGTTGTAATGAATGACCAAAGAAACAGGTGAAAAGTACTTGTAGATCTTGCAGCACTGGCCAATGCCAATAACAAGAGCAAAACGGAATTCAATGATGAAGCAGCTCTACATCTAATTTGTTGGAAAACTTTAAGTAACACTACAAAATCCTTTTATATTTTATACAAGGCCAAAAGCATCTTCATCACCAATTTAGATCACTTATATTTGGACAAAGAGGGCCAGGGTATCTCATGCCCATTACAGAAGGTCATAGAATGGCTCCTGGTCTTTTAAAATCGACACTGTGCTAACACTTATTATTGCAGTACATGGAATAGAAACACTAAATTAACATGAATAGATTGATCAGAAACATCAGGAGACAAAGTGCATTGAAATCCTTCGCAACTAGCTTTCAAACTAAATGACAAAACATCGTCAATATTCTGCATTCTCTGGTAAATGCGTAAACATTCACATGGAGGTTTCACATGATGTACCATGTTGTTCTGCTTTTGTTTGTTTGCTCTCTTTAGATTTTGCTTCTTCGCTTTTGAAAAACTTTTTACCGTCTTCTTGCAAGAATCCTCCTAAACTGTTGCAAATTTAGCCTGCATGGAATCAGCACTTGGTAGGTTCATATTTACTTAGGGGTTCGGATATAGCTACCCCTTCCTGACAAAACCAGAATACTTGATGACATTGATGGATCACATACAACGTAACTGTCAAGCGTGAGGATCAGGTTACGTTCATTCTAACCAAACAAATATAGATTCACAAATTGACACCGCTAGTAGCATAAACATCAAGGGACAGTGGAATACAAATTTTTGAACAAAAAACTATTTACCTAAATGACAAAACTTCTTTAACAATCTGCATTTTCGTAAGGCCAAGGTGCTAGATTTCACATCAACGTCTTTTCTTTCAATTGCAGATGTTTAATTGCAGTTACATACATATATTTTCTTGTAGATGTTGCGACAAACTTGTCACTATATTCTTACAAGCATCCTCTTAAATGTTGCAATTATAATCCGTACGGAATCAACACTTGTTATATGTACCAATCTTGTATTGATTGAGCTGTCGGGACATAGCTGCCTTTTGCTGCCAAAACCAGAATACCAAATGATACTGATGCATCAAATACCATAAGTTAGTTTTATCAGGTTTAGTTAATTCTTACCAAGACCAGCAATAATACATTCAAGAATGAATCAATGCATTTCAATCTTTTTAGCGATTGGTGTAAACCAAACTCTTATGATTCAAGAACTCCTAACTCAAACTGCAGTTGCTATTAGGCCAAATAACACAAAGCTAGCCAATCCAAGATTTTAGACACTGCTTATTCATTTCTAATCAACAGCATGTTGATCTCAGCCTTTTCTCTGCACTTGCAATGCATTTTAGAAGTTCTAATTCAAAGCCTATATGTATGGAATATACAATGTATATTGACAGGCAAAAATCTTCTTATCATTAATGAATTCTTTGTTACATCAAAACAGCCTTGGCTTTTCTGAATCGACATGAGGTGAACAAACATACAATGATTGACACATGCCGTCCGAACAGAAAACTCAGGTGACAACTGCAAAACGGGACTTATTGTGCCTACATGTCACAATTATGCTTACCCAAAGGGGCAACTCCACGCATTCTGCGCATGATTTTTGACGGCATGTTTTGAAGCAGAGGGTCATTACTCTTCAGCTGCTCCTCCGCACTGACTGCTTCAGGATTCTGTTCAAAGGACTCATACACTGTCCCTTCAAATGCAGGATTCTCTGAAGCAAATGAACATAAACATAGAAATAATGCAGCTTTATCCTTGCCAACAATTTACAAGCTAATGTACACCATAGAAGTTGAGGTCATGCCTCTGGCTAAGGCGGCAACATCATAAGACAAATAGCAATATTTGTACAAAACTTGCAACAATTTAACAATAGTTCCTTATCAGAGCAGTAAGCAAATCTGGGATTTCAGAGTAAAACAAAGACCAGCAAAATAGGATGATCTGCAAAGTATTGCAAAACTGAGCCAAATTTTAAGTAATGCAATACCTTAAATCTTTATGTGTTCAAGTAAATCTTAGAAGAAACTCCCTTTAACACAAAAGCACCAAGGATAGCACAACGTCTTCCTTTAGACAACATGAAATATTCTAAATACCTGACAACGGAAGACATTCATCCAAGTCTGGGTTTCTGCTATATGATCTTCGATGCATTCTCAACAAAACCAATGCATCCGAAAGACCATCAACTAGTTTCTCAGCAAGAGTTATGTATTAATCTGACCGAATGAGACGAACTGTTGCCAAACGAACTTCAGGTAACAATCTTACCTTGAGCAGAAAACGTAGATTTTACAATTAAAGCACATAAAAGCTTTCAAAACCTACCAGTTGCTCCTCGACGCATTGTACTTTTTATTTTCGTGCAATTATAGTTGACACCCGATAATTAAACAGTGGTTCAACGCGCGATACATAAAGTTAGCAGTTGAGCCTATGCAAATCTCCTACGGCTACCCGCAATCTGCGGTGTAGAGCTTATTTTTAATTTATGTTATTCAAAAGTATGTACACCCATCAATAAACAAAAGAAAGACATCTATGCACGTCAAATCTTGAAATTGTTTATTGTCAGACCCAATTTGCTACTATGTAAACCCACTACTGTATGTAAATCCGCAAAGTAACTTGGCCTTTGAACTTCGACTCACAGCGTCCCCAACGCGGCCATTAAATCAGGTCAGGTGGTCACCCGTTCCAGCGAACATTTCTGCAAATTAAATTAGTCCCTTCACATGTGATTGCGGGAGCGTGGCATCAACAAAGAGTAGGCTCGAGTGTTTAGAATCAAAGCAATAGCCCTCGAACGTGCACGTTTTCACTCAGCCCATAATTCAAACGGAGGGGGCACAAATTATATTAAACTGTTGAAAGAACCGAGATAGAATAGATCGACCAATAAGCAGATAGGCGGCATTTTAGCCTGCGTAATTCACGTTAGGCGAGAGCAGCACATCAACCACTTCCTTCGTAAGAAGATTACTATGAATAAATGCTCGCCAGGTAATTACTTGAAATAATTGGCTAAAAGATGATAGGTTGTGAAGAGACTTAAAACTATTTCTGCTAGGTTTTGTACTAGTCATAAACAATATGCAATTGTAAACATTCTTTTGTAGCAGGCTTTCGTCAGTGCCTGAGCAAATCAAGCAGGTTTTTGAATATCAGTGCAAGTTTCTGAGCATCTTTTGTTATTTTTTATTTTATTTTGTCAAGAATATTGCCATGAAGATGACAATGTTCTCTTTGTTACACAGTTGGTGATAATTCGCATCTTTCATATCTATTGCTTCGTCAAGAAGTCTAGTTAGAAAAACTCGTACAACCAAAGTTGCAAGATCTTTGTCCAGAAGTTGCAAGATCTTTGTCTGAAGGTTGAGAAGGCTTTCCATGTTTGCCTCGGCTTGCTTGTACATCGAAATAGATGAAGTTAAATACAGTTATTTCAGTCATACATGAGCATCTACGTATTAAATTCTCAGCTAGATCCTACGGTATACCATGTTATGCATTTATGGAGTTCCGTACGTTTTATCTATTGGCGAATTCTCGTGTAAGAAAGAAAGAAAGAAAGAAAGAAAGATATCGGCCAATATGGCCCCCGAAAATAAGTGGCTTCAATTTCAAAGAGAGCCGTGACCATATTGGGCGCCTTCTATATTTTAACCTGCTTGGGTCTACGTATGCCTCCTTCTTTCGTCTTGATGGCAGTGCATTTGCCCGTGTTAGTTGAAAATCTTCACTGCCGAAAAATGCCCTCAAAATTAAAAGAACTTGTATTTCTTCTAAAAGTAAGCTACAATTATTTGTAACAATAATTTGCTCTCGAACGCTTCAATAATTTCAGGAGTTCCTCGTCCTGAACTTCCCACACAACTTCGGCAGTCTGAATAATCATAGAACCATACAATATCATTGCGATGCCAATGCTACATTATGCTGCATAACAATAGGCTGGCTATGTTTAGCTGCTGTTAAGTATCTTGAATGTGGTCTGTACTTACAGTCTATCATGAAGTGGATTTTCGAAGGGCGTACTGGCGAAAGCAAGGAAATATTGTAATATTTCAAATCATAATCAATACGCTCTAACTGAAAAATGTTTAGCTAAATTTATTCATATTACATGACAGGATATGTGCTAAGCTCGCTATACATTTCTGGCATCTTAAGAGGTATTTGGTGTATGCTGTTTGGGCCAGACATCGTGGCACTTTGTAGGCTTTAAGTGAAGGTATAAATATATGATGGCTGCCATGCTCAAAGCAAAGATTCTTGGAAGTAAAATTTTGATTTGTATATCATTAGTTAGCTTCGTCAGGCAAGTTTATTTTCGAAGAATGTTTTTTAATAGATTTAATTGCATGTATGCTATAATTTATAAAATATTGATACCATTTTTTAACGCTTAAACTGTCTAATAAGAGCTTATGACCTTTGTCCAGCAAAGATTTAGTAAGCAGCTATACACAAGGCATGCTTATAGCGGAATATCCAGAAAAGTATTCGCAGCAAAGTTTCAACGATTCCCATGTTATGCTTACTTGATGCTGGTAATGCATGGCGCGTGCATGCAAACTGCTATCATGCACATCTTGAATTTGAGATCATGAACATGTGCTTTAAACAGCGATGTTTCGGCAAAACAACAATGGATCTTTTGTCATTGCCTACGCAGACGACTTATACAAACCGTTTGGACTTTCAAAGCTTTCCTTACATACTTAGCGACCTCACCTATGCTCGTAAATTCCTCTGCCAACTTGTCTTTGGTTTCTGAGTTGGAACTTGAAAATGTTAGCCAACTTTCAGCCGCTTCGCTTCCTTTGCCAGTTGACGAGCTTTGCTGGTGAGGATTTTTGGGTAATCTGCTAGCACTTTCTTCATGATCGTCAAAGGTCGGGATCACCGTATCGGGATTACTATTCTCTTCTGTATCAATATCCTGTTCTGTATCACTATCTTCTTTTGTATCGACGGTTGACCTGCGGTTCAAGTTACTGGACATGACTGAATCGCCTTCCTCCTCGCGTTTGTCTATTCCTTGCGAGGCCTTTCTTTGCTGAGAGCGATATACTTTGATAGTTTTCGATGCCGGCACAGGCTCCCTGTGCCAGTCTGGGTGCACAGAACTGACTGTGCCACAGGGACTCAATGACACAATGTCCGAAGAAGGTTGATTTTCCTTCGTAACACCAATGCCTTCCCGATGGGCTTGAATGGTCTTCTTACACTCAGGCTGATTGACATTCGACAATTTTCGCTTATTCAGCTTCATTTCCTTGACTTTAGCTGTACATGAAACTGCTAGTAGCCTCCTTGAATATGTAAATTTGTATATGAATATATATGATATGTATATAATATATAATAATATAATATATATATAAACATGAAAATTTGTTCTTTTCAATAAAGCACAATGTACTAACGAACCAGTGAATGCAAACAATATGCAAAAGCCTCTACTAATAGCAGGCGTTAAAATGAAAACTGACACTGATTTATGCCCCTCTTATAGTAAGCTTTGCTACTTCCATATTTCCTATGAGCGTGTAACGAGAAAGCAGTAAAGAAGGATTGTTGCAGGATGGAAACGGAATTTTAAGCAGGGGCAGATCATACTTCGAGATTTCACTTCGACGTTTTCGACGTAGGAAATTTAAAGATCGTATTGTGAATTGAATTTAAGCTGTTTAATGTTTACGGTCACTGTTTTTAGAACATGCCATCGGTTTTGTCGGGTAGGTAGGTATGCAAATAACTGTGTTGTGCTCTCCTTGCGTCAGATATTTATTGGTTAAAATCTGAAATCCGATATGGGGACACCGTATACCGCTTTTGTTGAATGCGCTGCACTTGCTAGAAGAAGATCAAGAGAACTAATGTTTTTTTCCTCGCGATCCTCATACGCTGCATATGATATATCTATGGACACAAATACAAAACGAAAAGAAAATGCCATGAAGAGTACCTTTTATTAAGGATTTCGGAACTCCTCGTTCTACACAGCTTGCTACCACCGATTTCCTAATCAACACAGCACATGTTTTCAATGACAGGAAGAAGGAAGTCTAGAAATAAGACTTTTCCGATCAGATTTTCGAGCACACTTTAAATGGTACTACCACAGATTCGATCTGCCATGGGTCAGCTTGGAACGTGGTCAAGCCGTGCGCTTATCTGACATGTTGAACAATGATGTAATTAATGCAACCTTGATGCTATCACTACTTCTGAAGCAAAGTGACACCACCCGCTCAGCCTCCGGTAGGCCCATAGCCAGTCTGTTGTGGTGCCTGGAAGCGCATGATGACTTTTTGTCTGGTTCTCAACCCAGGTTACATAGAAGTGGATTCTTACTAAGGAAAATACGGACTCACAAACTTACTTACAATCCCACGCTCGACAGTCGCGAACTGCTCTTTCTACGTCCGCCCAAGCAAAAAGCAATACCACGGAGATACAGTCGTTTCCTCGTATCCTTTTAACCCGAAAATCTCGATTGAATATGATTACCACCAACTCAGTGCGATACTCCGCAAATTAGAGCAGCACCATGAATTCATATCAACAAGCGTGTATAGACTAAAGCGCAGTTTAGCTTACGCTTGTAGCAGTCCGTCTAATTAAAAAAATTTGATGTCACTTCAAATTAAGACGAGAACGGGTGATTCCCACGAAACTTAGGCAAGGTTCTGACGGTAACCTTTTTGAAAAAGATAAAACTGTCATCACTAATTTATCGTTAGCTTACTAGACTCATAATTGTAAATACTCAGGGGTGGACAATTAATGATAACTAGCCAGGAATCCTTGAGATGCGGCCAAACCATGCAGTACAGATTGAAATCTGCCATTCAAGGTAGACCGTAGTTGCACCAATGATTGCTACAATTAGTTATAATGGAGATCAGCGATGAGATGGAGATACGAAATGCACAGGTTTCCAATGCGCTGCGTGCAACACTAATATAGTCGCTATCTTTTATACGCCGATGGACATTCAAACTGCTATCGGACAGGACTGCAACACCAACAACAACAAAAACAACAATCTCTTTCTTAAAAGTGCGCCTAAAAATTTACAGAGGAGTTATTAAAAAAAATTATCATGATTGGAAATTTTCATTGAACTTGTGTTGCTTCATGAAAATGAAATCTGCTATTAGTGCTTTCTTCTCAATGCCGTCATCCAGCAAGTCTCTCGTGAAAGATAGGCGATTCTTGGCTTTCTTGGCAGTCGAATGCTGCGAGTTGCCCCCAGCAACCGTGCTAGTGCCTAGGCTCCTGGCAGGCGCGTCCATTTATAGAGCGCCGTGGTACCTAGAGCATGCAGAGCAGGAGGGAGAGAGAGAGAGAGAGAGAGAGGGAGAGAGAGAGAGATCGAGCGAGAGTGGACAGCGAGGAGATATCAATAGCGATAGAAAGAGGAGTTTGTGTTCTACAAAGGTTGATTTATCTGGTCTAAAGTCACATCACAGCCATTCACGCAAGTCCCCATTACAACATAAACCCTTCTAATGATATATGAAGGGTTGGTCTGAGATTGTGGATAGTGACAAATTGATATCGTTCTTACCCATCCATTCTCATATTCAGTCATCCAGAGAAGATGCTTCAAATCCTTCTTCGTAAGAATAATATGAATCGGACACTATCCACAAAGTCAGAACAATGCTTCAAATTTCTTAGTAAGGGTTCGACTGCCAAGAAATCCAAGAATCGCCTCGCTTTCACGAGAGACTTGCTTTAAAACCAACTTGAAAGCACTAATAGCAGATAGGCATTTTCTTGGAGGATCACGTTCAATAAGAATTTTCGATCATGCCAAGAATTTCGAAGGAAAGGAGAATTACAAGCTCTCACTTATCATGGAATGCCCATGATGGCAGAGCAGGAGTAAGCGCCTGGCCTAACTCCAGCTGGGTCTTGCACGTGATAATGACTTGAAACAGTTATTTCAGTTCATACATCCGAGAGTAAGACAAAACAATCCCAGACTTAATCGTTTGAGGATTTTCTATTATAGAGCCGAAAACTTGCTTTAAAACCATTATAAAAGCCGAAGCAATCATAAACCATCCACGAACCGCTACCTTGGAAACTGAGCACGAGTGTCGTGACGATACGTAAGCTGCAAACAATTTTTTCAGTTTCGCAGTGCATAACCCTATGAGGGGGGGGGGGGGGATTGTGATGATGACCAGCTTTTCGATAAGTCATTTGTTTCCACCAGGGGCAGGAGTTTTTGGTTTCGGTTGCCAGCTAGGCCTTTGGTTATGACTTTCTCACGAAACTTGTATGGGTTTTTTTATATTTCAAAGTGAAATTAAGTTGTTTGCGTGGTTAAGTCGAAACTTACCTGTACCCTATATAAGTCTTTGGAGTTTGTTGTATGGATATCTCTTATATGGCGTTTAACTTCAAGCAGTGAAGAGAAGATTTATGAGTGAGTCACCGAGACTGTTTTTATATCGTTGCAAGGTCTAGCGTTCGCGATAGGAGAATGTGATGCATCATGATGACTAACTAGCGCAATAAAAACAGCGAGTTCATATTGCTTCTCTCTCCCTCTCTCTATTTCTATATCCTACCTGCTGATAAAGCACTATTCCTAAACCAAACGTATAAACTATACCATCTAAAGTAAAACTAAGCCTATACATAGCAAATATCGCACAGGAAAACAAGCTATTGAGTCTGTCCCAATTTCCACAACGCATTAAACGCTATACCCTCAGCTAGGAAGATTATCACCACCAGAACCAGAACAAGTTAAATTGTCGCCATGGTCTTCTAGAGTAAGTTTCTCGCCGGTGAAGCGTTTTTTAGGTCAAATACGAGGCTTTATGATCGGCAGTTACCGCAGAAGCCCCGCCCATAATCGACGCCGATATCGAGCAAGACCCACAGTTGAGTCAGACGACAAGCACGACTCAAACGTTCGACGTGTAAGCAAGGCACGACAGAAGGATCGGGCAAACACGAAGGATAGCTGGAGAAGACCAGCCGCACAGCTTCATCTCTCATGCCGCCCTTGAACGTATCGGTGAAGAACGTATCTTGCCATCTTAAGCCTTCCACGGCTTCGCCTTTTCGATTCAACAAAAAAAAAAACAAAAAAAAAACACCATAAAGCTATAAATAAATCCAACGCACCGTACTAAATACAAGTTCTCGCTCTTGCACACACAGCAGAAAGGTCAAACTTTTAAGTGCAGGGCGCTCATGAGCTCCTCAAACACAGTCCAAGACAGCGCAGACATTAAGGCCCTACGCAAACAGCGCGGCAGCATGCCACGGAACAAGCCGCGGATGCCATAGTCTCCAACGATCGCACGCAAGCAGTGGACAGTACCCACATAGCGTGACGGATAGAGCTGCATCTGCGTCTTGATCACGTCAGCCGGTTGGGTGAGCAAGGACGCCATCAGTCCAGAGCAAATGCCCACTCCAAAGCGAACATTCGCTCCGATCGGCCGATCTTGGACTAAAAAATGAGCGGTAGGTAAAAATAAATTCATTAATACCTGCATGCATAAGAAACATCTACGGATTACCAGATAAAATTATAGAAAATTAGAAAAGAAAAAAAAAACAAAGTAAGATAGATAGATAGATAGATAGATAGATAGATAGATAGATAGATAGATAGAAAGATAGATAGATAGATAGATAGAT
>QQSS02209853.1:0-11503 GCA_003687565.2 Craspedacusta sowerbii
CATACATACATACATACATACATACATACATACATACATACATACATACATACATACATACATACATATATACATCACGCGAGATTTCTGCCGTTCGCAGCTGAGCGATGCGTCTTTTTTTAGCGTAGCGTTGCTCAAGTCGAATTGAGTGACTGGTGGTTGGCGTTTAGTAAGCACGGATCGCTGCACAACTGTGTTTGAAGCGTCACTTGAGCCTCAAGCTATTATGCAGAAATTAGTTTTTGACTCTAGTCGTATTATCAAATTCATAACTTTCTGAAGTCTCTTGTTGGAAGTCTCAAAGGATGGGACGAATTGCGGAGAAGATGACGCGGACCATAGCGTAGTTTTCAATTTAGGATTTGGAGTGTGTAAAGTCTTCATTAAGCGACCCAACGTATCGTTCCTTTTCTATCGTTCCTTTCCTCACTAGTTCAACAGGTCTTGATGGTCACTGGCACAATCCTTTGTGGGAAGCGGGCGAGCTTCGGTGCAGTAACAACAGCTTAATTTTAATTTTGATATGGCAGACAGTATGAATTGTTTGAGATTAGGTCAAGGCCTTCAAAAGCATTTGTTTCTGCGGTAGTTGGACCTCAATCAGCTGCGATGACTTCGATTGAGATTCATTCAGTTTTGGATTAAGACTTTTCAATCCGTGTGTTTGCTTCCTCTTTCTGCAGAATATCAATTTTCTTTGCTAACTTAAGAAGCGTGTGTATTTAATTTCAGGGCAGGCGTCAACATGAATATGAGGAATTCCATCATCAATTTCTGTAAAGTTTTGTTCTCAGTTTTGCTCATGACCAAAGGTAGGCGCTGCTCGGTCCCATTCACAGTGCACTTCAAAATCGTGCACTTGATTATGTTATCCAGTTAGGAACGAGTTAAACCGTTTTTAAGTGCAGTGCTTTTATACCTGGAGGGACCGGATTTCCGTGGCACTCTTGATAAACATTCCTTTACATAACTCCTTAATAAACCCCTTTCTCCTGCACGGCTTCGAAAACAATGTCTATTAAAGGAAGCTACACAAATTCTGCTCGGGTCTGCGATCCTATATTCGAGAAAGTATTGCTTGGAAGAATATATGAATGAGTATATCTGACAGACTAGGAAGTGTTCCGCATATAATAGTTTGCCTAGAAGATGACATGGGCCAAATAATAATGTGCCCCTTCCTCTAATCTCTCATCTCCAGCATAGCTGAGCTTGTTTATCATGATTTTACATGAAACTTTGAAACTTTTCAGGCCTCTTTGGCTTGTTCACCACATGTAAATAATGAAAATTGTATGTCCGCTTTTATTACGTTCGTCGACGTAAGAGCTGATTTGCTTTCTTTGTTTTTTCCTTGCTTGGTAGTTTTGTAACGATGTCATAAAGCATTGCACGCCTGCATGCATGGTAATTTCCGTTAGCTGCGACTGCAATCGTGTGCCTTTTCATGCATACATCGGCACATTGCTAAGTAGCAATGACTCCACTCCTCTAATGTAACTCCACTAATCCACATGCTGCAAGAATGAATTTTAATTCGGCTGTTTGATTTTTTTGCTAGATTCATATGGAACTCGGGGAGCAAAACTAAGTGATCTGCCTGTTCTTAAGAGATGGGAAGTGCCGGAACATCACTACCTTCGCGGTGAAGCAACGGGGAGAAAGTACAAAGAATTGGACGAGTTTCCAAAGCGCAGTAGTCACTGGGAACCAAAAGCAATATTTAGTGCTAATGAGTTAGATTGGGACGATGATCCAGAGAAGATAGCTCTTGACTTCAACTACAAATCTTTCTTTGAAGACGGTGATGAACAGCAAAAAGAAATTCATCGTGAACTGGGCATCCTACAGAAAGGAAATAACAGCCTCGTCTCGGAGACCAGAGCGAAAAGGCTTGAAATTGCGAAGGCAGACCTAAGTAAGCGAATCGAGGCAAGTAGTTTGCACAAAAACTTCTCAGGCGAAACGCAAACGACAGGTTCAGCTGCTTTTCTCGAAAACCTTAAATCCACCAGTGGTGGTTATGGCGATCAAGTGAGCAAGCGTCGCGGGGAAATGGTAACTCTGGAAAATGCAGCGATCCTATCCTCAAACAAAGCAATCGCAAGTGGCAAACGCTCTGCACGAGGACCCCCCGTCAGCGTTAACCACCTTCTGCTCAGTGATTCTGAGGCAGCTCGCTCGCATGACAGGCAGAAGATAGCACACATTCAAGCCAAGCAGCATCAAACCTTGTCCAATAGCAAAGATAACAAGACGTTGACATTTTGGGGAAACAAGCCACGACAACTTCGTCACATCATAAAAAAATTAGTCTTGAAAAATAAGCACATTTCTGAAGACGCCTTAACTTCCCGCTTTCGCCAACGACGCGAGTCAAGTCTTCAAGAGTTGGAGTTTGCGAGGCGTGACATCATGGCTGAGGTACTGAAAGAGGCACGTAGAGAGCAAGCTAGCAGGACAGGTAGCTTACAGACGAGAGATATCAAGCAGACGCAAGGGCCAAAATTGCAAATGCTTACTCTTCGAAGAAACCCAAGTGAAAAACTCTCTCAAGTCGTTACTTTGCAGCGCATGTCACCAAAAGATCATCAGTCTCTGCAACAGAAAGCTATGGAAAACTCTAAAATGGAGGCAATGAAAATGCTAAAGCATGCCACGCTAGATAAGGCTGATCACTTGCTGGCGGAAAATCTGAAAAAGACCGCACAGAATATGAAGAAGATGCTTGTGGTAAATATACACAAAGATAATTTTCTTGATCACAATACTCCAGCACATTTGGAAAAAGCAACTGCAGCGCGGATAAGAAATATAAAAAACAATGTGAACCAGGCCCCAATGAAACCTAAAAGTGATTTAATTACCGTGAGGGAAAAGATTGACCGACCGAAGGAAAAACCCGACATTAACGTAATACCGAACAATGTTGCCAGGGCTGTAGCGATGGCCATGGAGCAGCTACAACGGGACAAGATGTGGGGAAAAGTATTCGTTTACGTTCGGCCTAACGGGCAGCTAAAAGTCATGGTGCAAGAGACCCGAAAAATGGAAGACAATAACTAGGGTGGGTGAGTTAAATGATGCCTTGCCTTGTGTCTATAATCGCATGACATGTTATCAAAGAAATAATCTTTCTTTTAATGCTCATCCTCCAGACTACATGGTTCCTATTAAAAATTTGAAGCATATGTAGCCTATGCATATGCGTATATATTTTTTATTATATATATATATATATATATATATATATATATATATATATGTATATATATAATTACGTGTCGCGAATTTACAGTCTGCAACCCGATTGATAAATTGTCTGCTTTGTAGGAGCTTGAAAAGTTCATACGAAAGTATCCACACAACCTGGAAAAACAACGTCTTTACAATGGCATTGCCAACTCGAAACTTGGTCGACAACAAGAGTAAAATAGTTTTTCAGAGGTGACATGGTCACTCCAAGCACTTCCCCATAACACCTCGTTGTTAAAGAAGCGCGAGTCAGGTTGGCATTCAGCTAAATCTGGAGAACTGTGGAGCTAAACAGCGAAGCCCTTTTCGTTACGCTGGTGGCGGAACTACTTCATCACCTTCCATGCGACTGGTCCGTTCGTCCTTGTCGACCACTTGAAGAAAGTTGCTTATAGTTACCAAGTGAGCAGCATGACTGGAGAGCTTATGATGCATTTCGGCGTCTTATTCCCTCGTGATACAAAGAATGATTAATCAACAAATGGCTTATGATAATATTTAATAATTAAAGGACCACATCCCTTTTTTGTGATCCCAAGAAAGTGAACTGAAAGTTTTCTGGGATAGGTCGACCAATGCTTACTTTTAATTGCAACTTGGCACGGCACAAGTCTTCAATCCACGCATCCTTCTTAAACAGCAGTCGCTTGGACAAACATCAAACACTGATCTGACTAAGCTCTGGTCATGTTTGCATTGAATTTCTCAGCAGCAACTCGGCCTTGCTTTAGGTTCAACTTTATTTAAACGGAATGACCTATCACAAGGAAGCGAATAGAAATCAAATTATTCTGCGTTGCTACGTACGAACTATCCGGAAATATACATTAACTGAAATTGAAAGGCGATTTCACCTGCTAAGCTTGGTGCAAAGACAAGTATTCCGACCTGGCTCCGATCCGATCTTGACCCTGTTATTGCATTGTTCCTGTGACAAGGAGACCCTCGTCGTTTCGAAGACTATTCCAGGAGACGATGAGGGACCAAGTCTTCGTTAGGAGGTTAAGCTGAGCATGGTTGCTACAAATACGTCGTCACATGACCTGCTTGCCCACCGCCCGCCAGATGGAGGCTCTCCTCGAAAAGCTCTAGAATTTTCTGAATAACAGTATTTGTTTCTCGGTGCCACTTTGGTGATATGCTTACGTCTATTCATGTGCCCTATTTAATCTCCCTTTATTTAAGCGGAAGGACGTGATGAGGTCACGAAACGCTCTGAACGCGTGATTAGATCGAGCATGAAGTATTCAATACTGTGCACGTAGATTTAGGTTCGCATTCGCGGACAACCATGGTCATAGGCGAAACAGATAGCCTAGAGTAGTGCCTAGAGCGTTTTTTGACGACGAGGGTTAAAGTCCTTAGCCATTTGATTTCCATGTCAAGACTACTTGCTAGACCAAGTTGCATGCATTCTACGCTGCAGCTTCATTTATTCGTGTGTGCGTTGGCATAGTTGCTGACCAGAGGTTACGCGATCTACTTTTAATGTTATGGTTGTCGTCGCCGTTGTTGTTTTTGCTGTTGTTTTTGTTGTTCTTTTGTTTTTTCTTTTTGTTGTTGTTATTGCTGTTGATGATGTCCTGTTGAATCTTGTACATGCTACTTATATTTACAATTTTGTAACACGGCAGTTTTATTGCTTTTGTCTTATTTTGTGTATAAATTCTACCAATAAAACTAGACTCGAAGTAAACCTCACCGCACAAAGGTTGTTACTTCGGCTTTGTTATGTGGATGTGTTTGGAGAAAGGCTTAAGTTCTTTACTTAGGGCTTGGAGTCAACCAAGGCAGTCCCTGCGAAGACATATGCTTTGTACTTTATTAATCCTTTTGTATCCTAATGTTCTCGAATGCTTAAGCATAAAGCGTAAAAAGTCCGTGATCTTGTCGAAAATCACATTCAATGCACGCCAACAATACTCGAAGTCACGTTTGAGACAACAAGAACAAGTTAAAATCTTGCCTTCATTTCACCGCTTATTTCTGTCAACGATCAACATGCAAACCTTTTAGTCTTCCGAGAAGGGCCTTGAAAAGCTTTTATTCCATGATAACTCACTGCACCTGCATAAGCCTGCTATACCTGCCTAACAACAGCAGAAATAGCATGAGACCCACGTGGCGCGTCCTCAAGAAGCTTACCACTTCGGCATGATTTGCTCTCGGCAAGATCAAATCATTCATGACTGAAGTTTCTTGTTTTTCAAAGCGACTGAAAGTTGAAACGGTTCATATCGACGAACTTGTTTTACTTGAGAATTAACTCGAGACGATGGAAATTAGAAGCTTAATTGCGACCTCATGCCTTATATTCTTTACCATGCCAAGTGGTATGTCATTTTTTTGTGTGAACTTATACATAAGGTGCTTAGAAATGAAAGTTCATGGCCATTTGTTTCTGCCATTTAGTTGCATGTACATATTGTTGCTTGCCAAAAACTTGGTGAGCTGATCGTTGATAGTCTTGAAATCAGTCCGACAAAGAAATAAATGCTCTTTGCAGGAATGGTAATGGTTGTCCTTGAAGTCACCAAACTCGAGTACGCTAACGTTACGTACCATGTGAGCAACAGCTCCGAGACGGGGTCGAAAGAACACGCAATCGTTGACGGCGTCCGTTCAGAAGTTTACAAAGTCAAGGATGGACTGATGCTTCTTCATCCTCAAAGGGACAGAGTCAAGGGAAAGGACGTTAAAAAATCAGACATCAGTTTGCTACAAGAAGATTCTATAAACTACCACGTGCGCAAACGCAACCACACTCAGAGCAAGCAAGAAGTCACCTCCAACGATCATGTGGCAAATTCGATAGCTACGCTGGCAGGAAATGTCAAGCGTCGATCATTACAAGACTTACCTGCTGATGGTATTCTTCAGGCTAAAGCATTGCTGAGCTTAAGTCACTGGTCACGATTTCCTACGCTGGACAAGCACTTGTCTCCTGGACAAAGTCATCTACTAAAAGGTAGTAGAGAGCGGCAAATTTCAGTCGGTCTATTGCAGAGCATGCAACGTGACCTCGGTGCCGAAGACAAAAAGAGAAGTTTAAAGTTTTTAGCACCAGCCAACACAGAAAATACTTACAAATATTGGTCGGAGCAGGTCAGCCCTAGTGCGCAAGTCGTAGATGAAGAGCAGGCCATCGAGAAGATGAGCACATCACATGATTAACCATTTGCCAGCTCGTTGTGAGTATCAGAATGCAACTAGATACCCGCTAGACGTTTGTACGTACTCTTCTTTTTAGGCGTTCCAACTTCCTCAGCTTCGTCGCTTTCGTTGATGAGAGAAATGGGCCGGAGAAGTAGCCAACAAGTAAGCCAAAACTACATTCAGCCAAAGAAAAATTCTCTTCATGCTTTCACGAAACCTGCGGAGTTGAATGAAGCATCGGATTGCATTAGGTTAATCGAAACTCACTGGTTTAGAAAAACAGCTTGTTATCACAGCAACAAACTTTGTTGTAAGAGGCTGCTCGAAGGATCCAGAGGCAATTTGTCAAGGGCAAGAAGGTCGCAATCAGCGGTTAGATTCGATGGCAACCCTATCTTCGATAGTCAGCAACCTGAGATCTTGTCAACAAAACAATTTCTTTCCTGGCAAAGAACTCATCCTGAAAATTTTCATGGCAGCCGAAAACGTTACCTGAAACGTTGGAGTGCGAAAGCAATGCGTGATCGGGGAAGGATACACGCGATTCCCGCCATACCAAGCATTGACGACAGCCTTGAAAGAATGGAGGCGATGGAGAGCTTCCACCACTTTCCTGATGTTGCTTCGGACGCTGAAACATTTCCTCGTTTTGGTAGAAATCCAAAAGTGGAGCTTATTAAATGGCCTCGCTTTGGGAATGTTAAGTTAATTAATGAGATATTTGGTGCCATTCCTGGGATACCTAAGATATCCTCGTTAAATCACGGAGATGATGTTGCTGGACTGAGAAGAGAAAGACTTGAAGAAATACCCGAACGATTGTCTAGATTTCAGCGTGTGACATCTCCTACTGCCATCCCAACTATATCCGACATACCTTCATTGACTGACATACCAGAAATTACTCCTATTCCCACTATTCCAGATTCTCTTACAACAATGCACCATCATGACGGGTGAACTGACTTGCTCGCGGAGCGGGTAATCAAGCTACGACCTCTAGAGGGAACCATTCATACATCGTTAGTCATCGTATTTAGCTTGAGAGTCATGGTCAACACCAACCAGTGCAAGATAATGGCGTGTCTGTTTCGATGTATAGTGGCCTAACGATCACACGCCTGTTACTACAATACTTCTTCTCGGCAGTGCACCTAAGTGTACGGCCTCAAGTTAAGACTGGACACCGCACGCTTTATGTTTATCGGACGAGTTTATGAAGCGCGGAGAATTTTCAAATGCCGCCCTGTTACGTTCTTGCGAAGCGGCTTCAGATAGTGTAGCGCTGAATCTGCGACCAGCACGTGATTTATGTCAAGAATAACTGTGAAAATCTCGCCAAGTTGGCGTCTCTACCTCTATCACCTACTAAGTAGTAGAGAAATGAAAAGTATTTGTAAGAGTGCATATTGAGCTTCACCTGAAAACTATGCGCATTGCTAAGAAGAGGCCAGCAGTTTCAAAAAATATCATATGTGCTCATGTGATGATTGAATCCTCCCCGTTAGGTTATGTTCTTATATGTACAGCAGCATTTGAGATCACAGCAAACATAAGTCTAGATGATCCTGGGTACATTTCTATATTTACGGGGTTGTTACGAAAGAAACTTAAACTCAAATAACTTTTTTTAAAGTGACCCTCATACCTTTGATGGCCACAGCGAATCAGATGAGTCCAATTTATGGTTTATTTCATGAAGCGTTTACCAGATGCATTTCTGATATTATACATGTAGATTTATGTTTTGAGAAGGAAAAAAGGGATGTAAGTGCATTAATGTATCTGCTATGGTAAAGCCTGACTTGCAAACATGTAAAAAACTTCTTAGACTGAGAATTACACAATCATTAAGCAATTAGGCAAATAAACCTGACAGCTGTCTGTAGGGCAGTGCAGATTTCCGGACCTCTTGAAAACTGCCAAGGTGTTGCAAGTCCCGAAGTCTAATGAAACACATGAAATAAGAAATTCTCGACTCATTCTGTTCTATCGGTACTTTTGAAAATATATAAAAGATTTGTACGTAAAAACCTCTACACTTAAGGCAAAGCAAATCTTTTATCCTAAATAGTTTGGTTTTAGAAAAGTATGTTCCTCAGAATATGATATCCTTGAGTTCGTAAAAATTTTAGTTTGGCAATGGGACACAAGTGTTACACTATTGATGTGTTCTCACATCTTTCAAAAGCGTTTCAGACTGTGAGCGATGATATCTTGATATCCAAAATTCTTTAAAAGCTTTCCTCGTGCTATGCTAGTGCTAGATTTGGTGGTAGATTTGCGTGCTTTGTGTTTGTCTGTGTTTGTCTCTGTATGCATGTGTCTGCGTGTATGTATGTGTGTGTGTGTGCTTGCGAGTAAAGAGAGGGAAGTTTGTCGCTGAAGCAGCATCAACGAGGTAAGGACTGCTCTATTAGGGTGCACTTAGTATTTTTTCACTTCGTTTCTGGTTTCAGTCTTAAATAGTTTCTCACTGCATACCTGAAAGTCGTAGTTGTTTACCGTCTTTTATGTAAAGGTTGGACGGGAGCTATTCCAGTAAGTTATATGCGTTAAAATTCATTTGCTTGATAAAGCTTATTCACGTTTCTTCAACATGTCATCACCTTTCTCTCTTGTGCTCTTAAGCTCTACCGTCAACCCAGCCGGCAAAAAGACATCTTAAAGACGTCTTAAATACATCTCGGAAGTAAAAAAGACGTTTAAAAGATATCTTTTTTTTTATCTTTTTTGGTATCCTGGAGATGTCTTTTTAAAGACGTCTAATCAGCATCTCAGAAAGACGTCTTTCAGACGTCCTTAAGATGCATTAAAGATGTCTTTTAAACACCTAAAAGAAAGACGTCTTTTAGATATCTCAGAAAGACGCTGTTAAGAATTCTCAGGAAGGCCTCTTTAGAATGCCAAAACACTCAGTTGACTAACATTGAAGTGCCGGCACGATCTAGAAGGAAAGGTTTCAGATCTAACCAATATTAGGATGTCTCTAACAAAAAATATTGCATCTTATAGGTAATTTTTTGGGATCTTCAAAGATTCAGTTAGACACAGCAAGGAGTAAGGGTTTCAGGCGTGCGTTTATAGCGCATGCGTGCTCGACGGGCGCGTGGTTTTAGTTGCTTTTTCTCCGCACCCCAGCCAGAAAGACAGCATCCGTATGAGTATCTTCTGAATCCGTCGCAAGTTCACAATTAGTATTAATATTGTGTAGTAATGTGATTTCGTTTGTTTCTTGGCTACTTGCCTTAAACGCTTGGGGTTTCTCATCTGCTTCTGATTTTAAGTGCTTGCCCTAACTGTTCTTGCCTTGCAACTAGTTGCCAACTCGTCCTTGGCTGCTCAGGCTCTATTCACCTAGACAGAGATCTCCTCGGCAGGAATTTTACAACGCAGACGAGAACGCATATTAGATCGCCGATTAAATTTATCGCTTAATGACCCCGCTTCAAAACAAATCGCATAATACTGTGAATTGGTAGTCATGGCAGCTGTTATTCTGCTCATTTTCTGTTCACCTCCTGTCATTGCTAGGTAACTTGCTGGTCGTAAATGGAAACGCCCTACCATAATTGAATTGCTGTGAATAACTGAATCTCCCTACTTTTAGCCTTAGTGCCTGCTCCTATTACGCTTTATCTCGCGTCTTATAGAATCCTTTTCTATACTTATTGCTAAACAAGTCAAATCTTTATATCCGCATAATTACACCCACCGTGCGAGTATCCTATTGTATCGTAGATGAAATATAAAAATGAGGATAAATGTGGGTCATGCCGGCGCTCAGTCCCTAATCATCTAAAATTAATAACTTGTTCCAGCTGTTTTAGGTATTTCCATATCACATGCAGTACCGTCTCCCACTCGGAATACGTATCGGGAACTGCGTGGAATTGCTCTTCTTGTCTTCCAAAAGCACTACCGTTTGCCTCAACCTCCGACGATATTCTAAAGGCCTTGCATGCACTAAATCATGTAGACAAATTTCCCAATGACATAAATTTGGGAATGTTACCATATTTGAACATTCAATGTCTCCTTAATAAAATTCCTGACCAAACAGTCACCTTTGACGAACTGTCAAACACAAAGAACACCTCAAAATATTATAATATTACCGAGTTCAACCGTTTAAGGATCGACCAGACCACATTTCTCGGGTTCCTACCCGCAAATATAGCGTCCTTAGCAGCCCATCATGACGAATTGACTTCATTGCTCTCCCTATTAAAGTTTAAATTTAAAGTAATTGCCATCTCTGAAACACGAATCAAAGAGAGCTCAGCAACTTGTACTGATCTCGACAGTTACTCCTTCATTGACATTAAAACAATCACTAACTGCGGAGGCGTAGGCTTTTATGTCCACAATTCCATTGTTACGGATGTTAAAATACGTCAAGGCCTATGTTTTCACTCCGATAATGAAGTCGAGGCTGTGTTTATTGAAATTGCCGAGAAAAAAAGAAAGAACATTACATGTGGATGCATCTAAAAGCATCCAAAGACGACGGTCAAATCATTTATGCAACACTTTATGCTAGACAAGCTGCACGCTCTGGCTAAAGAAGATAAATTTCTTAATCTTATGGGGGGACTTTAACGCAAATCTTTTAAACTGCGATCACTGTGCTGATTCGTGCGACTTTTTCGATGCTATGACCAGAAACTTTTACGTTCCCACGGTGTGTGCGAAGGGTTTGCCTTTTCGTCCACTGATATATTTCTCTTTACACCACCGTAAAACTATAATTACAATTGCGATTTCAAGACTTGTGACAACCTAACAGAATACCATAAAAAACATCGCAAGCTATATTTCCAATTTTTTAACATAACTCACAGAAGTCAACTTAATATAACATTATCCAACAAAATATAATTACAAAGAAACTTACCACTTTTCTCTGGCACACTGGAACGTTTAGGCTCTAGCTTAAGTTCTGACTATAATATCAAATCGGGCTCTATATATATGTGTCCGTGAATGTGCCATTGTATAACCTCACTGACTGCAAAAAAAATACCCTGTTTACTACGTGCCGTGAAAGGACTGCTGTGATATTATCGTTAATCTATCATTCTGGTATCAT
>QQSS02209864.1:0-11501 GCA_003687565.2 Craspedacusta sowerbii
GCCGAGAGATCTTACGAGGATCTTTCACATGACCTTACTCTAATAGAACGATGGGCTCACCAGTGGAAAATGGCTTTGAACCCTGACCCAAAAAAACAGGCTGTAGAAATTATTTTTTCAACAAAAAGGAGTGGGTGGCGCTCACCCTCTCTTAGTCTTCAACAATGTAGTCGTACCTCGCGTGAAAGAAGTAAGGCACTTCGGCTTAACACTAGATAGCGATCTATATTTCACCTCCCACAACCAATAAACTATCTCTACAGTTATGAAATGGGTTGGCTTACTCCGTGAGCTTCGCAACTTTTTGCTTAGAGACAGTCTCATTGCAATATACAAATCGTTTGTCAGACCGTACTTCGATTACGCGGACGTAGTGTATCACTCCCCCCCCCTAGCAATGCAAGCTTGAAAAAATTAGAGTCTGCTCAATACCAAGTAGCCTTAGCAATTACTGGTTCCTGGAAAGGCAGCTCAGCAGCAAAACTGAATGAAGACCTGGGTTGGGAAACATTAGCCGACAGACGCTGATGTAGAAGACTACTATTATTTTGGAAAATAAATAAAATGTTCGTTCCGGCCTATTTGTCTTCCTTAGTACCACAAAGGATCTCTGGGTACCATCTCCGGAGCAGATTTACGTTCAATAACTTTGCCTGTCGTACATCAAAGTTCAAGGATTCTTTTTTTCCTCGGTAATTTCAGACTGGATAAACTTAGACCACAGCCTTCGTACGATCGATACTTACGCTTCATTTAATAATGCATTGACACAAATAATACGTCCACCTGTGAAATCCACCAATAAAATCCACCACCCATTTGGCTTAAGGGTTTTATCACAGCTTAGGCTTGGCCTAAGCGACTTACGTGCTCATATATATCTGCATAAATTTGCGGATACAAATGATGCCACTTGCCGTATCTCTTACGATGGCATTGAGGACACAACCCACTTTCTGCTCGTATGCAAAGCATTTAGCACATCGCGTACCACCTTACTTAACACTGTTTCTGGTATTTTGGGGTTTTCAGTACTATAAATTTGCGCTGAAGAGCTACGCAGAATTCTCTTGTGCGGTCATCGAGAGCGAAATAACATTATGAATAGGAAAATTCTTCTTGCGACCATCCAGTTTATTTTAGATTCAAAGAGGTTCTCGTAATCTATGTTTACCCAAGCTTGCGTGAACAAACGGCGTTTCTATTAAGCTTGCTAAGCTTGCATGTCCTGGGTGGAGTTGCTGTTTCTTTGTATCGTGCTCGCCACGTGGTGGTCTCCGTTTTAACATGGTGGTGGTTATTGTTTCGTTAGGTGCATAGCGTTGACTATTTTATTTTATTTTAATTTCCTTTTCATTTTTATTTTATTTTTTGTTGTAAACGTTTTATCGCGGATGTTGTAATATTATAAACGCATATAAAAAAATATATCTATAAAAAAATGTTACAAAGAAGGTCCAGGATACAAAATTCAGTGCTGTAATTTTTTCGAAATCCAAACTGCATGGAGTAAAGGAGTTGTTTCTGTTCAATATATTCATATAGCTTCAAATGAGTTATCTTTTCAAGGATTTTAGACAACACAGATATTAGAGATATTGGTCTATAATTGCTCATTATTGCTGGGTCGTCTGCTTTGAATAAAGGTGGTACCTTTGCTACCTTCAGGTCTCTAGGGAACACAGAGAGTTCATAATATAGTTTGAACATTTGCAGAAGAGGAATTGATAATTCATCTGAGACACGTTTTATAACATCAACATGGAAATCATCCGAGCCTGGAGACTTATGCATTTTTAGGTAGTGGATTGCATATGCTATATCTGCCCTAGTTATTTCTGCAAGATCGAAATCAATCAGTATCGGATCAGTAGTTAGAAGCACACAATAAGGACTACGGTCAACCCAATTCAAGTTACATTAGCGTACTGAAACACAACTGGGCGGCTGTGTGGTGGGGTGTCGGCGAGAGAATGGATGCAAGATGTTGGAAAACACTACCGGTTCCTTTTGGGTCCCAATGTAAAAAGGGTTTTTACGGGTGTGACGTATTGCTGCGTTGATAAAGCCTCCCTGCTTTTATGACAGAAAATTTTTCCCTTTAACCACACCGCAAAACCATAAGTTAACGTGACATCAAGGAAATAAACATCAAGATAGCGTGTGTACTTTCGGGTGACACGTACGAATGAGAGACTTAGAATAGGTGGACTTAGAATAGGCGCATTAGCTAATAAGACGCTCACAATAACAGAGCACTGAAAAAAGTAAAATTACTACTTTGCTCGCTTACAAACGCAAGGCTTCAGGCTCTTCGCCGAAGTCCTGACTTTACTTAATTAAGCAAATCTCGATTATATGCACATTGTTGAAGCTTACCTAAAAAACACGAACTATACTGATAACAGTCATCAAGAACGTAAACACAAAATAATCGATTTAGTTAATATTTTAGGCATCGTAAAACTACCCACGGGTAGTAGGAAATGGCGCACTAAACAAGACTAATTGGTACTGAGGACAATGGGTGCATACCACAGAACCAAAGAAATACTAAAAGCTCGCTTACACTCGCAAGGCTTCAGGCTCTTCGCTGAAGTTCTGACTTTACTTAATTAAGTAAATCTCGATTATATACACATTGTCTAAGCTTACCTAAAAAGCACGCACTATACTGATAACAGTCATCAAGAACGTAAACACAAAATAATCGATTTAGTTAATATTTTAGGCATTGTAAAACCATCCAAGGGTAGTAGGAAATGGCGCACTAAACAAGAATAATTGGTACTGAGGACAGTACTGGGTGTATACCACAGAACCAAAGAAATACTAAAAGGCTGGCACTTGGGTAAGACCGGTAGTAATGCCTGAAAAAATAACAACTAATCAGCACGTTCCATAATAGTTTTGTCCCATGCTTGCAACAAGGAACAATGACGGCACGCGAAAAATAGACCTGTGCTAGAGCACTAGCGTAGGCGCTTGAGCAACAGTTTTATAACTAAAAAATTACTGCCCATGCAAGGTAACGCTGCATGGCACGTCGCTCTCACAACATCGCCGAACCAATTTAGCAGAGGCAGGCATGCACATGTGCACGAATAGAGACGGGGTAGCGTATGCAAGCAAACGTACCAAATTAACAAGCATTGATCCCGATTTAAATGGTCAAGTCTATGCAGAAAACTGCAAATGAATTTTGCTTGCTGCCGGAAAAATGTAACGCTCTGATAGGTAACGGACTTGGTACCCAATTGTTTTTAAATTATTAAAGAGTTAATCGTTTATTTATTGTAAGTTAAGTCCGTTAATCGTTAAATCCGCAAAGTCTTAAGAAAAGTAACGGACCGTGATTCGTTAGAAAAAAACGTTACGGACTTAACGGACTGGGTGCCCAACTATGCTTGTTTGTGATTAAACTCTATGATCTGAGCGCTCTTACAAAATATTGGGTGCAACCAATGAGAATGCTTCATGCAGAATCTGCGATCTGAATGGAATATTTCATACTCATATCAATCTATGCCTAAGAAGTCCTCTCTCTTTGTTACTTGTTTTTTTACGATGTCCCATAATCTATGGCCTATTTTTTTAGATTTCAGTGTACCTCTAAAGGTGTCTAGTGTAAAACTGCTCGTCTATTTGTTGAGCTTCATTTCGCACTTTGAAATATGACAAGTAGCTTTTCTCTCAAGAACAATTTTTGATTTTTGAAGTTGTTGCTACCATGGTGTCCCTTGCCAGTTCCAAATTTGGAGAGTCACTTCGTGGCTTGTAGTGCTTGATTTAAGGTCGTTGTTTCTCATTTTCGCTGTGATGAACATGCATTCTAATCAGAATTTCAAGATAATTATAATATATTTCAATAATTCTATAATAAAGCTTGAGAAGAGACTTGTTAGCAACTCCATATTCAATAGTAAGAAGCGTATTAAGTCTAAAACATATGCATTATGCTAGAGAATCTTCTGTCATTTGAAATTTGACCAATCATCATCTTGTCAGATTTACGATGCTCATAAAGTTGAAAATGTTATTAATATGGGTCACATGTAATGTTCATTTTTGTGGGGGAAAGTAAACTATACATTATCAACCATTGCATATAATGTCTCTTATTTGATTCTCCAAATATTGATGTACTGTTGTTAGTTGTTTTCTCTGACATTCAGTTTTTGCATTATTTCTGGTTTATAACTAGCTTGACAAATTACACAGTATTGATTATGCTATCCTTCGTGGTTGCCTGCCTTTTTACAATTAAATTGTAGACACACCTGATAGAGGTATGAAGGCATTATTGTGCTAGGTATTACGAAGCTCGCTTGAGTAATCTTGAGGGTTTTCAGGTCAGGATCCGCAAATAAGCTTGCAGAGGCACTCTGAAAAATCACATGTGATACTTTATTCCTAGTTATCTGCATAGTGCTTCTTGATGCATTGAAGTGCCTGTCTGTTTCTATAATTATTAAGGCTTAATGTTTTAGTATGAATGCTCTCATTGCATTGTGCCACTTTTGTGAGCTACATGGACCAAGCATACTATTCTGTACTAAGGTAAATTGCTTTTCAAATTCTTTTGATTAGTTGGTCACTCTGTAGGCTATCTATATATCTATATACCTCAGTGATCAAGTAGCGGCTCACCACCTGCCGAGACTCAACAAAATTGATGCCAAATAATATTCCTTAAAGGATTAGTGAAACTATTCGGAGCAGCTTGAGCTGATAGCACCTGTGACTTCTGGACTAAAACTGTGTATGTAGGGATGGTTTGTCTTAGATTGTTTGGTTTGCTTAATTTGATGCCTCACTTTGTTAGAACTTGTTTAAAATATACTAAATGGTCCTAGCAAAAGGTTTTTGCTTCATTGTAGATTTGTGCACAGGCTTCTCTTCCTGACATGAGCTTAGCTTGCTAAGCAATTTTTGCAGCCACATACATTTATGTAATGGAGTAATTAAGTGATGTCACGCAAACCCTAACCTGCATCCTGCAAATCAGTTGTGATGATTGCAATCCTGTGCAAACCAGAGTATGTACAAATGAGAATCTTTTAGAGTCCACCGTGTCTTGTAAAATGCTCATAAAATATGTTCATTTCCCTAGTTTTGAGTTCACTGATGACCTCAGATCTCACCAATCATGTGTCCCTTTTCTCGATAGGCACTTTAAGTGCGACGACATTCCCTTTCTCCTGTAACCAACTAGCTGCAAGTTGTGGTCAAGAAAGCTGCTGATGTTGTTAACAGGACTACTTGCTGGAAATGATATCCTACTTGTTCTTATAGCCCTACCATTGTATACTTCACACTACCGAAGATGTCTTAAATGGTGCACCTGCTTCGCCTTCTGCATGTGGGATCAGCAAAGGAAGGTTTGAATTTTTTATCTGCTTCAAGATCATGTGCTTTAAGCTATTGCACCATGGTATAGTATAGAATAGTTATAAGTATGGTTGATAGTATGATTATGTTGTGACAGAAAGTTCATGAAAGCTAACAAGATGGGCGGGGTCAATGCCAGAGTGGACTTCCACAGCGCGACTTCTTGGCTATTCTCGTGTATTACTTCAAATATGGCATGTCGTGTTAAAAATCACAGTTAATATGTTTGTGTTCATTAGCATAGCAACCCTTTAAATATGTTAGCAAAGTTTTTGCTTCATGTCATTGGTATCGGGCTATGTTCGTTTGGATTGTTGATGGCCAGGGCGATTGTTGATTGATATGCTTTCGTGTATTTGCTGTCTTTTCTTAGTTGTTTTAATTATAGTGAAATGGTGTCTGGAATTTTGTAATCTTATTTGTTGATAAATTGTGGTTCATATCCTGTACGAATAAGGATTTCTCAACTATAGACCCCTGGCCCTGCTAAGGAAGCGTAACGTACAGGGTTTTTAAGGCTTCGCATTTCGCCGGGAGGATCACAAGATTCTTTGTTGTCAAGTCGTATCCGGGGAGGATCTTCAGCCCTTAGTTGACCTGTATGACTCCGGTGTGTCCAAAGTTTGCTCTTTCTGTCTTTTGCATGGTGCAAGCGTGTTAAATTAAGGTGCCCTCACAACGCTTGCGCGATCTACCACTTGAAGCGAGCGGCGCTTGAAATGTTCCTCCGCCTAATTTATGTGTATTAAATTTGATGGTTGATATGTGCGACTTTGGGATCAAGCATTAAAGGTATCCATAATTTTACACGTAGGTGAGTCAATATTTGTGGTGTAGGTATTTTATTACAGCTTTTTAGCGTTTTATATGGTCGGTGAACGTAATTTTTACTAGTTGTGCCAACATGCACGTCACTTAGTTTTCTTGACATGACCTTTGATGGCTATAGGGCTTTTTTTTAAATTGTGGCAGTTAACGATAAATCTTTTTTCTGTTTTGTAGTTTACTTGTGCGTATATTATGTGTAGTCAGTCTACATGCAACAAGAATGTACTTGACATGACTAGCCTTCTCTTCTTCGCATCTCCGAATCACAACGCAAATATGTATTATCTACGAACCTTATGAAACAAGTACCGGAAGGAGTCTATGCTAAGAGTTGTATGCAACGTTTTTTAAAGCTGGCAATTCACGAAAACAACGATGTCTGTCCCATACAAAATTCCTAGGTTATGCGCTACTCATATTCGGAAATTATGAAATTCGGCTTCCTTTACGTGAGCAGCTTGGCGGGGCCGAAAGCCCAGTGTTCGGAGTGCTGACTGACGCTTTCAAATGAGACCCTCAAGCCTTCCAAGCTCAAGTGCAACCTTGTTGTCACACACACACACCCTTTTAGGAAAGTCCGTCGATTGTGTCAAACGGAAACAAGATCCAGCTGTTCCAGCTTTGGAGAGCCGCTCCATGGCTTGAGTGTTCTTTGTTACTCATTTTGAAGTTCTTGGTGAACAAGCATGTGCAGTTTCTAGATCATTATAGAACTCGAGAGGAGACTTGTTAGCATTGCTATGTTCAATAGTATTAAGAATCGGCTGTATCAACCAGAGAATGGGGGATTCTCTTATGCGAGTAAAGAAGAATCTCCTCTAACTAACTTCGCTAACGCATGCGTCTTTGCAGAACTAACCTCCTTCTTTATTATATTTTACCTTAAGAATACCGTACTTCAGGACAGAAGCAGAAATATTTTTTGGTGTTGGTAAAGTTATCGCTTTTAAGAAAAACGTCATGAGAATCATATGGGGCTCAGAATATCTTTTCAAACGTCTTAGCTTCTCCGTTGCAGAATTGACAATATTAAATGCTTGCCAAAAGCAAGAACATGCAAAGCGGATACGTTTGTAATGGTTGAGTTACTGCTCAACGTCAACGAGAACGAGAGATGACCTCAACAAGATCGTTCTCATGAAAAGTATAGTGATCACAGTTTCAAATGAAAAGGAATTTTCATTCTTTCCTATCTAAAAAATTCTGACCATGTAGCTTAAGTTCTGTTTTCGTAAACTCTTTAAGTTGCTGATTTTATCCTTTATCTTTTGAGCTTTTATGCCAAATACAATGTTGTGTTGCTGCACAGACGATTGTGTCGTTATATGAGAGCTTGCTCCGCTCCCATATGACATCCGGGTGTCTAACTCGGGGAATTTTGTTCATTTACACAATTTTGAACACATGCAATCAAATCGTAGACGGAAGAGAAGGCTTTCGAATTTTCTGCAAAGCCAATTTGTCTTTAGAGGATGTAGGCCTATGAGTTAATGGCATTTTGAAGTGGATGTGACCTGGGCAAGCCGCGGAATTCAAGTTATTGAATTCATGCAAAGTACATGTGAGGTATCCCATATACTTAGGTACTTAACCAATTGTTTTCAGTTCGCAGTGTTGTATCTTCAGGTCTTTCTCGTGGGCCCAACCAGAAAATATTTACGGTTAACCAAAGTGGTGGATACGTACTTTCGACCATTTAGTAGCGTGATTTATGTACGCCTTCGATCCTAGATGATCGCTTAAAGCAAATTGATAGTCTGCTTCTTAGGAATATGAGTGGTAATAACCTATAAGAGTATCTAACAGCGGCTCTCATTGTTAATTAATCAGCCCATTGTATCAGCCTAATTGTTGAAATTAGGTGATGGAACTGAACGCAGACATTGTCTTATGTTTCAAGCTGCCTTCTAAATTGTGCCTGTGCTCTTGGGCTTGGGCCTAGGCTTAGCTGTGGGGTTGAGCTCTCGTTTACGATTTATATTTTCCACATCTTTATTTCACGCTGCCGCATAGAAAAATTGATTCGACGATTATTTTTTTTGCCAGACATGGGTAACACTACAGGGCTTGCATATTGTACATATTGCTTTTAAGCCCTTGTTTTGCTCTTTATGAAGAATGTTATCGGATTTTATTCTACGAGGTATGAATATTTGCCGTCGTTCCGCACAAATGAAACTTTTAAAAGAGTAACGCTTTCATTATGACTTGGCTTTCATATTGCACATATTGCTTTTAAGCCCTTGTTTTGCTCTTTATGAAGAATGTTATCAGATTTTATTCTACGAGGTATGAATATTTGCCGTCGTTCCGAACAAATGAGACTTAAACTTTTAAGCGAATAACGCTTTCATTATGAAGGTAAGAGTACGCATTCTTGGACATTGAATTTTGGAGACATTGGCAAGGTTGACATATCTCTGCTTTAGGTTTTCTCGCTCTTCAACTTTGAATGACGCTGGTAGCAAATCAGTGGAGGGGAAAGTTCCCCAGGTAAGGTATGATTTTCATTACTGTGCTCAGTTAGGCCCAGAGGGCCTGTTGGCAGAAGTTCGCCGCGTCTCTAGGCCTGATGTTAAAATTGTCATAATATCTCAGATTTTACCTATTTTTCGACAACGCGTATGCCTTGGAGTAAAAAAATTTTCATGGTCAGTTTGCTTGAGCCAACTGGCCATCAAGCACCGACAGCTCCGACAGGGCCTTCATAGATGGCAAGCTGGTCGAAGCTAACTGAGAAATTATGTAATTCCAAAACAGAAATTCTTGACCATCAAGTATTAGCTAATCCCGATGAACTGACTCAGAGAAGCACCTGTTTAGAAAAATGCGTTGTGTGTATTGAGTGGGTGTTTATTAAGTTGTCAGTTAATGCCTATTCCCGCTTGTAGAGAAATGTTTTGGTCTTTCATGGAAATTAATTTTTTGATTTGATTTCTTGTTTTCCTTAGGCGCAGACACGACAGTCGACGTGCGAGGTTTGTTTAGTTGTTGTTTAGTTGTGCTTGTGGTGGTATGCACGATATTTGTACTTGCATGGCGATACTTTTCGCACTGTGATTGTTGCATGTGATGTGTTTTAGTGCAGGATTGCTCACGAGCTTTGTTTTTGTCATTCTACTGACCCATTCGAAGTTCCATTAAATAAGAAGTGTGTTGGCTTGCTTAGGGTTGTGTTAATCTTTTTTTCTGTCGTCGTTGCTTGCTGTAATTATGATGTGCATTTTGTGCATATTTTCCTGGCGCCATGAATGCGCGGATATGGAGCGTAATAACTTATAATTATCCTGATTGCGAAGTATTAATTTTTCCTTAGGCGTGCAGATCTGTGCAATCTGGAGATCCTGGCATCCTTAGCATAGACAGAGAATCGCATATCAGTTACATTAGCATGCAATACCCTGAGGAGCAACGGCTCTATTCTATGCTTCGTCACGCCTGCCTCAGAAGGTGACTATAATTTCTCCAAGCGTCTTGGGTGGTTTATTTAGATGATTTATGGAAATCGAGATTTTATTCAGCTTGCTGCAAGAATGAAGGGAGTTGATGAATATCCCCGGTCTGATTTCTTCTGCTTCTAAGGAATTTTTTGTGCCCTAGTCTTAGCTGTGAAGTTACTAAAGGAAGAGAAGGACCTATGATGTTTGGTGATGAAACAGATGGCTACGTAGTTAGTTACCCGTTCTTTATGAAGGATATACAATCAAGGGGATTTCAGAGATGGTAAGCGTTTTCTGGATACCTCTATCTTTTCTGCAACAGTAAAATCCACGTAAACTATTTTCTCGGGTTGTATGTTACTGAAAAGATATGACGGTTTCTTAATGTAAATGGAGCATTCGTGAACCCAAACTATGCGTATAAGTATGCGTGCTGTGCTATCTGCCGGTATTTTTACCGAGGTCCTGCATGTAAGCATTCACCAACCTGTAAAATAGGAGATTTTCAATTGAGCCTTTCTACAGTATCTGTCAAAGCTCTCTGAGAAGATAGCTGTCAAAGCGGGCATCAATAAACACATTTGGAACATTTTTATCCCCTCCCATTGTGAACGTGTACACCACGTGCAATTTGTTATCCTGAACAAATTGCTGACCTCGTGCGTCACTATGCTATAGATATCAAACTTTTTCAATCAAAAGACAATAAATTGTAAGATAATGTATACAAACTAATGATCATAAGGAAGAACGAAATTTCTCAATAGAGCTACGTTATCAATCAACAGACAAGATCCCATATAGAAACAAATGACAACATGAACAAACGAAATTTCTCATTAGAGCTACGCTAACATTACGATAAAGCAAGAGTGGACCTCGTGTCGAATAGCATTTTGGTGTTGAACGTGTTGTGATGTTTAATGCACATGTTGTAAGACTTGGCTCTTCTGAAGGCAGTGTATCTTGGCTGCTTGTAGGTATAGTTTGATTTGCGTCATGATGGATCGAATCTACTTGCTCAATTCATGCCCGTTTGTTGTAAGGTATGTTTTGCGTTTTGGAGTCCACTTTTAAATGCAACTTTTTTGGTTTTGTGGTTTGGTATCAAGTTTCCAAAGTAAGTGGTACAGGGCACATGCAAAAATAATGTTTGTTTCAGTTTCTCGTTGGTTTTCTTGTTCCTACAACCTCTTTCTACCTCTGTGCTTGTTAGTTGCATAACAGCGCAAATTTAGCGGCGTCGGAATATTTCAAAAGCTATTTATAAGCTAGTCCGCAGGTTACCTGCACATTATGTTCAATAATAATTACTGTTGAATCTCTGAATTTAGATTACCGATAGTCTCTCCTGCAGAAGAATCCGAGTGATTTATTTCGTAATATTCTTTCCTAGGGAGTTCAGACGCATAATCGACGATCTCCAAGCCAAGGTAAATGGTTGGTTATCATTTTTGTGGCCCTGGACTTTGCGGTAGCTTCATAGTCCTGCTATTTCATCAAGGCCGTTTCACCGGAAAGAAGTATTTGCCAAATAGTTCTTGAATACTTTAGGCGGAAAAGGTATACAGAGGTGAGCAGGCTGAACAACCGCATAGAGCAACAAGACTTCAAATGTCTAGCAAATCAGTCCTAAGTAAAGGTAAGTTTATTATTTGTTTTTGTTTTGTGTATCGATTTACTTGTTTCTTCTTGTTCCAGCAAGAGCCCACGGGTTGCAAAATTTTGCAGTTTCTTGAAGATGTTTATTATTGGAAGCACCTATGTGAATATATATGTGTGCGTATCTATCTATCTATCTATCTATCTATCTATCTATATATATATATATATATATATATA
>QQSS02209875.1:0-11501 GCA_003687565.2 Craspedacusta sowerbii
TAGATATGATCACTGAAGATGGCTGCAGCGTTAGCCGAAACGTCAAATAAAAATGTTCCTATGTATGCGCTGGTTTTTGCTATCAAAGTCTATCCGACAAGGATTCTGCTACAAAATTTATTTATTTGTTTATTTATTTGTTTACTTATTCACTTATTTATTAATTTATTTATTTATTTACTCATTTATTTATTAATTTATTTATTTATTTATTTATTTGTTTATTTATTTGTTTACTTATTTACTTATTTATTAATTTATTTATTAATTTACTCATTTATTTGTTAATTTATTTATTCATTTATTTATTTATTTATTTATTCATTTACTTACTTGTAGGCTCGATTTGACCGTAACGCAAACAGAAAATCTAACCATAATACTAATCCTTACCCTAAGCTTAACCCTAACCCTTCTTTTAACAAACTCGAGCAATCCTCAAGCAATTGAAATTTTCTATGAAATAAAAAAATATTGTAAGGCAATTAATAAAAGTATCATGGCGTGCTGCCGCAGCCATATTTCAACATGTTGGCATGATCAATTTCAGATTGAGGAGTAAATGGTAGCTTTATGGAAGGCAGTGCATCCAATTATGCAAACGATATAATGGTAAAAGTTTCCTGTATCGGGTTCCAGTTAACATTTTCTTGAGCCAAAGTAATGGTTCCAAAGAAAAATCTACTTGAAGCAGATAAATATTTTCGTCGGGACGAAGGCTTGAACAAAGTAGGCTTTTGTTAAGTAAAACACTTTTTTCTGGAAATACCTTCTCGCTAGAGATTTTAAATATATATTTTTTTAGTTATCGACAAAGCAGTATTTATCTGCTAAATGTTCTACAAGGCTTCATGCATGAATGCTGAAAAAATTTTTAGCACTCGTAGCTGATTGAATATTCTTTTAAAGATAATAAGTGGGAAAGATTTTTCATAAGAGAGTAAGTATTCTGTCTAATTCAAGCAAGAATATATCCTACTAGAATAAAGAATTTAGCAGCACTTCATTTTTATAGGTAGGAATCTAGATGTTCAATGAAACTGTATATTCCGTACAATGTCCTAACAATAACGCATGGTCGCACAATTGGGCTTACTTCAGCAAGGACCGCCAAACTAAAATTTCGTCTGACCCTCGCAGAACTCGCAAACGCCCTGCATTGGCCGGCAATTTTTTAAGATTTTGGGTGGTTAAATGTAATAGTCTTCGAAGTAATTCTAGAGAAAAGTGTAGGGCTCACTTTTGAATTTCTTCGATCCAGGAAAGTGAGTAAACTGAAGAAAAACGTATTTTGACTAGGATAAAAGCTTGGTCTGATATGAGCTTGGTCTGCTCACCGCATTAAACCGAGCAGAATATTTTATGCGCAACTTATGATTTTATAAAAACTTATTTTGTTATCGATTTGTTCCCTTAAAATGTAGCCCAGCCGCTTGAGAGAGCGTCATAGCCTTTTCAATATCATACTTCTAACAGCAATTTCTTTACTTTGGGTCGGCAACGAAATTCTTGCTATTTTTTAGTTAACATTATATTTGCATTGCATTTGCCGATAGATAGAAAAGGCAGTTATGCAGCTCTAAACTCATGAATCACACGGTTTGTAATCATCATGTCATCAGCTTTTGAATGATTTGATTTTCAAAACATGCTGTGTCAGTTTGCTCAAAACACCGAAAACTCTTTGCGAGCAAAGGAACTTTCTGATTTTGATCTTAGCTGAAACAACTTCAAAGCATGCCTTCTCTGATCACTTTCTTTAGTAGTAAGCTGGAGGAATTGTTTGCGGACGATTTTATCTTTATTCTTTATTATTCCACAATTAATTGTTCGCGGCTCCAGCATCTATCTTAATTCCATTCTTTTTTCTCGTACGGAAAGGCTGAGATATAGCCTTTTGTGTTAACACGGGTTTGTAAAGCCACGCTCTAGCCTCTTTGATTTTTTTGCTGGGCATTCTCACTGATTAGTATGTTCTCTTTTAACGGCGGCGACCATAGTTGTACGCAATATTCCAATTATCGACGAATATTGGTTGCACACAACAGCAGAGCTGTCAAATTACAGATTGTTGAAGTGTCCTTAGACAAGTTTCATGATAGACATAGCTCTGGATGCTGATGTTGAGCGCTGAAGTGAGGGCCAGAGATTATTTGAAACTAGCATTCCGAGGCTTCTTTCTTCTATAGTAACATGACTAGAAGATTGGCCTTGTATTAAATCTTTGACATAGTACTAAGAATATTGTCAAATCTATTTTTTCGCCTGCGTGTGCCGATCTTATTGCACAAACATGTGGCCACAGCCTCTTATTCATATCATATCTTAACCAATCAACCAAGCAATCCATCCCCCATCCATCAGTCAATCAGTCGACCAATCAATCAATCAGTCGATCAATCAATCAATTGAAATCTTTTCTTGGAGATAGACAAGTATTTAGCGAATGAGACAAAGAATTGAAGTCTGCATAAAATTGTATCGAGTATAAAAAGAGAATACCTACGAAATGCTCATTCTAAAACACGCGAGAATTAAAAGTGGACTCAGAAACTTACTTTTCAAAAAATTTATAGGAATATCTCTTGACAGATAAATGCTAATTATGCTTGGGTCTCCCACAGGTCGGTGCGATTGTATTGGGTAAGTTGCTTTTGATTCACATCATAAGTAGACTTAGAGAACTTGAATCGTTCAAAAATTACAAGAATAGGTAGGGTAGGGGTAGTCCATTTCGAGATGGATAAAGGGAAAAGAGGGATGGGGGGAAAAGAGTCAAGTAGACATATCTATCAAGCGGCAAGTTTTTTCTAATCGTTTTCATGAACATTTGCAAAATGCAAGTGGGAGTTAATAACTTCAATCACAAGTAAACTCAAATTGTATCATTGTAATAGCGGGTTCCACTTTCAAAGCGTCAAAATCCTGTAAGAATTGCAAAAACTGGCTCCTTGAAAAAGCAAACGCTGTCCCCAAATTTGTAGTCAATTGTTTTTTTTCCCGCTGTTCTGTGATGGCAAGATCCAGAAGAAAGAGTTTTGTTATAGGAAGGAATAAAGCAGAAGCTGAATATAGTGGAGCGTTCTCTATAGCAGTAGAATATTGATTCACTCAGTTCTTGAGTGAATAGAGTCACATGTACCATTGCAAAACATTTCCTTGGACACTTCAAATTTATTAAGTCACGTGCCACAGAGCAGGGAAAGACAATCGGCCCCATAGCTACTGCTTTTTAAGTCCTATGGAGCAGAGCGTTAATTTTCTGCACGCATCTGGTCAAGCCACTCGTAAAAAAACTAGCAATACTTTTGAAAGACGCTGATCGCTGCAGAAAGAGACAAAGCTTGACGGATTTAATGAACTGGATGACATGATCAAGGTTGATGATGATTTGATGTGAAAGGAGGATGAGAAACTTTGTAAACTAAAAATTGAGAGCAAGGACCAGGTTGGTTGCTCTCCCGACAAACCTGCTAGATCCAAGACCGTCCCTCCCCTTCCAAGGAAAAAAAGGCAACACAAGGGTCCACGAATGCAATAGCAGAGATCAGCAAGGACAGTCCTTGGGATGACAAGAATGCAGCATCAACGAGCACAAGGAACCATAACCCAACAGCAACAGTCATCGAATGACTCCTTGTCACCAGCTCAAAGATGTCGTCATGCCAAGCTATGCTAGACGCTAGCTTTCTAGTGACAGCATAGCGTAAGAGATCCACTTAAACAAAGACGTCAAAAGAAGGCCTTCAAAATCTACACGTGGTTGGCAACAAAACCTAGAAAGTACCAAATGCACTCACTGCGAATTAAGTCACCAAAAATGCGAAGAGTGTCCCATATGGGGCGAAAAGCGCAACAAATGCAGAGAGAAAACCACTTTACAGAAACGTGTCGTACTATGCTGAGCAAATAACTCCAAGTTCGCCAGGTTCAAAGCGACTGCGTTGATTACAATGACAGTGAATATGACTTGACGTACAAAATAGAAGAAGTGGGCAACATCCGAGCAAAAGAGCCGTGTGGATGAAGCCAATGTCAATCCCAGCATTAAATCGCAACTGTTAGTCGGACAGTGTGGTTCGTAGTTAGTAACGGTTTGTAACGGTGTGATTTTAAGGAACGGGTAGGGAACAAACACTTCCGCTACCCACTTTTATCGTCACCACCAACTTTATTACACCACCATAAAACTCTAATATAGCAACATAAGATTACAATAAAAGCCGAGCCAACAATAACGCGGAACTAAAGGTACAACCGCAGTATACATTCACGATCTCTCAAATACAGTTTGATACACGCGAAAAATATATAACCTTAATATGCTGCCATCCTCTTCCACACCTCGGATACTTTCTAAGACACCACCCGTGGCACGAGTGTGAACAATGACGGACTTGTACTGAATGGCCCAGATAACAGTAGGTAACCCAAGATAAAGATAATGTAAGATAATGTTCAATCAGATCAAAAAGATAATGTATCTCTTCTGGTCGACTGAACAAGTTGTGAAGCATGTCAAGTCATATAGGGAGGCAGAGACTGTCAGCGCAAGAAAAACGCTGACGAAAAGTGGTGCAATCCACCCAAAAATTGCAGAGCATGCCAAAGCAGCCCAAAAGGCAAGCCTGCGCCTGAGTTTGCGAAGAAAAAATCTATACCTAGCATTAAACGTAAAAACAATAGAATTTCGGATTCTCAGATCGATAGTGGTGCTACAAGAAACTTCGAAACATGGAATCTGTATGCAAGCTGAAAGAAGATGGCGATCCGCAACTAGAAAAAAGTCACACAAGACTGCAAATTTACGACGTATCATATATCGAGCCAATTTGGGATTTCGTCCATGCGCTGCAACCATAAACGATGGTCGATGGATCTAAAGTTCTAGGGGATCAAAACGAAGCGCAGCCCGCTACTTTCAGCATCGCCAAGCCTACAACTTGGGCTGGTGACGCCAACCGTAACAAAAAATCCCCAGCTGCAAAGACGCAAGCGAGGAATCGGGACAGGCACAAAATATCCAGAATTCGAGGTCAGTACTCACAAAAAGCGAAATTTTAAAGAAATATGGAGACCCGTTCGACTCACTAGAACGTCTACTGTGAACTCCGACAGAGAAAGTTGACCCCGCGATAACTCCAGTCCAACATGTTCTGGGAAAACTTCCAGATTCCATGAAAGAAACGATAATGGACGCTATCGAAGAGCTGATCCAACAATGTGTACTTGCAAAATTTAACGAGCCTACAAAGTGGGTGCAATGAAGCATGAATTTGCATACTTCCAATCGACCTAAGCAAGACACTGCAGAGGCCACGTTATTTTCAATCCTCCAAACGCTGGCAAACGCTAGAGCCTTTTCAATGCTAGATGCCCAAGATGGCTTATGGCAAGTAAAGCTCGACAAAGAGAGCTCATATCTTACCACCTTCTGGCCTTCATGTGACTGGGCTCGTTGGTTAAAGATGCCTTTAGGAATCAGTACGGCAGCCGAGGTGTACCTTAAGCGAAAATCAGATCACATATTCACCGATGATCAACTCATCATGGCTGCGGACACACTACAGAAGATGCAATAGAAGATCTTGAGATCTGTGAGACGGAACGCCCTACCGATATCAAATTGATGCAAAGATTCATGGGTTTCTTAAATAACCACCAAATTCATTCGCCTGTCAAAGCTCTCCTGCCAGGACACCGAGTGAAGAACGCGCTTTCACTGAAAGAAATAGGCATGGTAACTACGGGTCCGTTACTGATACTTTACAGCGTGGACAAGGAAGTCACTTCGCCATGCGATGCACGCAAAGCAAGTCTCGGTGGAGTACTATTGCATGAGAGCTTTCCTGTTGCATACGCATCGCGGTCAATGACCAATACAGAGCGGAGCTATGCCCAAACGAAAAGGAATGCCTAGATATCGTTTGTGCTTGTGCAAGATTCGACCAACGCATTTAAGAACGAACTAACGTCGCGTGCATGCAGACCACAAGCCACTCGAGAAAATATTCAAAAAGCTTCTCACAGCCGCACCAGCGAGACTGTTTTGCGTACTACTGAAGTTGCTAAAGCACAATTTAAAGGTGGCCTTGAATAAGGGACCAGAATGCATGTCACCGATATGCTATTCAGGGTCTACTTGCAAAACGGGTGAATAACACAATCCCGACAGAATGATGTGATAGCATTTGAATGTTCTGAGGAAGAAAACGCCACGGAAGTCACGAAAGTTACGGATGAGCGTATTGCACAAATCCATAAATGGACAAATGATGACGAGCATGTGCTGGCCCTGAAAGAAAAGATTCTTGCTGCTTGACCGGGGAAAAAGGATGAGGTTCCGATTGAAATACGTTGTTATTGGGTTTTCCGAGACGAAAAAGCAGTGCATTATGTAATCGCTTTTCGATTAACAGAGTTGTGATCCCAAGGTCGTTCAAGCCATGTCGGGGCTGAAGAATGCTTAAGAATAGCCAGGAATGTTCCTATTCTGGCCTGGCGTGGGAGCTGAAATTAAGGACTGCATAGCTGCTTGTGACACCCGCAACAAGTTTCTTACAAGTCAACCGAAGGAAACTCAGAAGAACCTGCCAGTGCCATATCGACCATGGAGCAGGTTAGGGAAGGATATCTTCACCGTCTAGGAAAGTAATTATCTGATCGCTGTGGAGTACTACTAGAATTTTTGGGGCGCTGACAAGCTTCCAGCTAATCCCAAGATTCAAGACAGCGTTGAAGAAACAATATCGAAAATAAAGCAGAAAATCCAGCACCCCCAACCCAATTGCGCGTTGGGGAGGTAATACAGATGAAACCCTCCCCCGGAGAATCCTATCGCACATGGAGAAGCGGGCGACGCCTAAAACTGCAATGCAAGCGCTAACACATTGTGAAGGTGGTGGAAGAGCCTTTCAAAGGTACAGAAAATTACTGAGCCGCAAGAAACTACCTCCGAAGCGGAATCCGAAGCGGAGGTCACGTTTCGCGAGCAAGAGCGGGATGCTGCAACAAAGCCTACCAAAACAATTGCCACGGAACTGCAACCTGCAGTTGCGGTAAGGCAACCCCATGCAATTACCGGGAAACGGATCTGCACAAGCGAGCCATGTGAGAAAAGCAACACCATGGAAGGGCGACGAGCGCAGTAGATGGGAGACCTACTCGGCCTAAGAGCAAGTCCCAAAAACCTGCAGCATATGCGACTGTTGTGGAATGTTTTATGTGGCCACCAGTATATCTTAGCATGTATGCAAAGGCCTTTGAATTTTGTGCGGAAGGATTTTAGATCTTGGGTTGCACTTTTAACATACCTCGAGAGTTACGCACAGCATTTTCAAATATCGCCATACATGGCCAGGATCCAAACATTTTTAAGGCCCGACATTTCCATTTAAGTGTTTATATTTAGCTCCATTATGACAATAAGCATTCACGTAAGTATTATTCAAGTAAATATCTAGAAGTCGCAACTCCTGTTGTTTCTCGAGCGAACAGGAGGGTGACTGGTTTGAACCAGTCCAAGACTTAGCTACTAGACTATAGCATGATTGCCTACACGTTCTACCCACATGCTAACAGTTCGTATCCTTGCATTTGCTTTGACATGTTGCAGCAACCAATTTGTCCTTCTGTCTACATTGGAATGTTCATCACCCCCATAGTTTTTGTTTTAAAGAATGTTTGATACATAATTTGTTTTATATTTTCGTACATTTATGTTGCATATTCGAAAATGAAGGTCTGCTACAAGTGTTTGAGGTAGATGCGAATCTTTTGGGGGGTTTAGAGGGCCAAACTTTGCAAGAAGGTCATAAAGTTCATCAAAGTCAGATTTAGCGTCAAATAAGTCTTCCACCAAGCCTTGGTCTCCTGTTGAGAAGCATTTGTATGAAGACGATTTCCTTGAAAATATTAATTTTCTAATATGAGCCATTTCATTGAAAAAAATCACGACCCGATCCAAAACCATGTCATAAAGTTAATAGGTCACTTTTTACCCTCCTAATTGTAGCACGAACATCGGGATCCTTCGCTGATAGTTTTAGACAGCCAGTGATGGCAGACGTCCACAGTTCACCAAGTGCTGTAAGTTTGTGTCAAAAATATGGAATATTACAGCCAACTTTTCAAGAAGATGACCTTGGTGTACTAAAACATCTAATGCAGGTCAGACAAAGCTGTTCATGTTATGCTGAATGTTTCAGACTGGTTTTTGCTGTGGTCGTGTGGATCTAAGTCAAAGTTCTCGCTTGAAAGTCCTCTGATTATCTTGTGTGTGTTGGTGTCTGTGGGTTTGTTTCTTTGTTTGTTGTATTGTTGTTCTTTTGGTTCTGCGTATGTGTACAAGCTACATGTTGGGTAGAATATGCTGTTTTATTGGTATGCTGTGGCATATTCATGATGTTTCATGTGATTCTCATATTTGTCTTAGAAGGAGCTTGAAATTCATAAGGAGTGGGTACGTATTGGTCTGACAGAATATCATTGGTCTGAGATCGAGTTCTTCCATTACATCTCTGTTAGTTTGTAGGGGAGCTAAATTATATCGGGACAATAATAATAAAATTTCTGCACTATAAATTTATGAAAGGTCTAGCCAGCTAAAAGATGCTGAAGTAAATAATGAATAATGCGTAAAATAAAACGCCTACTTGACTGAGTACTATAGATAGACTAATAGTGCAGACTCCGGTGGAGTGGGTTTATTGTCATGCAGGAGCCATTTGTGGATTTAATTGCAGCCACGTACTCATTCTGTAGACATTGCTCATTTTGTATCCTTGTTCTTGGGCATTCAGTTCCACCATGTGTTGTCCCTGGCTTTGGAAGTGGAGCCAAGAAACTCTGGCCATCTTTTGTGGTTGTGCCACATCGATTGTCAAAAATTTTTGGCATAACCAGACTGGATGTTCAAGGCGCAGACTTTGCAAACACGTTTAAGTACGTGGCAGTTTGATCTTACACAAACATCTCCGGTTGTCGTGCCTTACTGTGAGGCGCTAGGCTGCGAATTGTCTCGACCGCCGCCATTGAGAATTCGGTTTTTCTATTCAGCGCTCGAGAGGAGTTGTCATATTGCTTGTCTTGGTTTCTTCCCTACGCCAATCGCTCGTAATAGTTGAGCATCGTTTTGTTGCTGTATTTTGTGCACCACTAAATACAGTGATCTGTCATGGAAGTCGTCATGTCGGATTTATACATCCCAATAGATTGGTCACCTTTTTCACTTCTCTAGCGTTGCGTTGCCGGACGGGAGCCATGTTCTTGCCTGTTTGTCTAAGCACCCTCTAGATGCACAAGCTGCACAAGAAGGTTCACTCTGGCTCCCTTAGCTAGAAATTCTGTACGATAGAGTTTAAGAGTTCCTCTATACTTTACGATGGAAGTTAGGCTATTCGGGAAGCTGCGAAGGCTATAAGATTGAATAGCGTCGAGCTATAAGATCTCGAGAATATCCATTCTCATGTAGGTCCAGGATTCCAGGACTCCAAGATTCAATCCCGACAACATGAGCTCAGTTGCCTACTTGTATCTAATTGGATTAATACGTTTTCAGGTCAGCTTCAATTATCCAGAATGAACATTGCTGATTCGCCTAATTCGGCATTGAAAATACGACCCACTTCTTGCACGAATTCAGTGCGTTTCTCTTACTGTACTACTTTACACGGTTTTTATCCCACCGGGCTTTCGTTTTCTGATACTCTTGACGAGGAATTATCCAGAATTCTGTTCAGTTCTTGTTGTGCGCAGAATTGTTAGCGGTGATGCTCTTTTTCCCATCGTCAAGGGCATTTTCTTAAAATGTTTTCTTTACGGTGATTGATTGCTTGTCATTGGTTGGTGCTATTCTTGACCCAGTGTTTGCAAGGCAACAATTTGAAAATGCGTGCGCTGTGTGGAGTTGCAGTTCGCTTAAGCTTGTTCGCCGTATTAGGGTTCTGTGCTTACTTAAGGTTGTTGTCTTTATTTTTGTTGCTTGCGCTGTAAGGTATCATGTGTAATGTTCGTAAGGCTATATTCGGCTAACACCAAGTAAACTGAGATTTGTAATTTTCGCGATTTCATAGTTTTTTACTTTCGTAAAGAATCACGTAGTAGATTCTGAATTGTAACTTGATTTCAGATGTGAATATTGACTCACTAAGAGTTGGTCTTTTATTTGTATAGAGGTCCGCTTGGCTGGCAACACCAGCATTGATACGATTCTTGCGTGCATTTGTGCGAGTGGAAGATGCTCATAAAGCAATTGTAAAATATTGCAACTGGAGAATTGAATTCAAGGTAGATGATATTTCGCCAAATGACCCGGACGTTCTGAGGGAAGCACTGGTTCAGAGATCTATAATTCCTTGTGACCAAAGGGATCGTTGTCACAGGTTTGTGATTCACTTCCTCATTTTAATGATGCACTCCAGCGTCCTGCCTCTTACAGCTTTTATTTCTTTTTTAAAAATATTTATCTGGATGGCGTCGGCTTTTTTGTAATGCAAATAGGCAAATATGTTTGTGGTTGATAGAGTTCGTAAGTCTAAGGTGTAAATGAAATGGACACAAAGGATGGCCTGGCCATAAATTTTATCTGGGAGCCATTGGTTGCCTTTCAATAGCGATGCCTGTCTATCACTTATGAGGCGATCAGTGTTGTGGACGTTGAAAACAATTCAGGGGCCTAAAGCTTGAGTATGCTCGCATGGACTCGGCGGAGAAAGCAGTATAGGCTGACCGTGCGTATTGTTCCTGTGCATGTCGAAAGGGAGAAATTTGGCCAATGATTAGGGAGTTTTTGGAAATATTTATTTTAGCATGCTTGTCCTAAACCACCCGACTTTGTACCTTATATAGCTTTGCGGACATTTTATTGGAAATTAAACTATTCTTCTGGTTGTGTAACTTTCAAAAAAGTTTTCTATAGCAGCATGTTCGAATTGACTACAGACTGCCATTTGTCTTTTTAATTCTGTGCATGATTGTCATACATTGCGTCCTTTTAAATAATCTAACCAAGCTTCCTTGTTCGCTTTGGAGAAATTTGCTTGTATATGGAGTTGTCAAGTTTGTATCAGCCTCAAACCATTATATTTGTACAGGCCTATTATCATCTGCCTTCCCCGAAACCACAACAAACATGCATGTGATCTTGCTTCAGTTACGAAAGCTACCATCTATCAGTTGGTGAGGCTATTCTTTGTTCTTTTTCTCGAGGATAAATATTTCTAGTTTGATTCCTTTGATATGGTATGCTATATATAAATATCGGGGTATATGTTGAGTATAATTTAATGACTCCCCTATGTATTTTTATTTTATTTTTACTCTAAGCTCTTAGAATTAAGGACAGGTTCCCATTTAACGAGATCATCCTATTGTATTTGTGGGGGAGATTTATCATTTCGTACGTTTCGTACAGTTCTCACCAGGTCACTCAGCTCTCGTGGTCCAGTGGTAAGTGCTCTGCTTTCCACTCCGGCGACCCGGGTTCGGTTCCCATGCACGTC
>QQSS02209897.1:0-11499 GCA_003687565.2 Craspedacusta sowerbii
CCTACCTACCTACCTACCTACCTACCTACCTACCTACCTACCTACCTACCTACCTACCTACCTACCTACCTACCGACGTACGTACCGACCTACGTACCGACCTACCTACCTGCATACCTGCCTAGCAACTACTGGTATTATTTATGTTTGCATGCATCAACGTTTCATGTTTCCTGTGTAGGACGTCGAAAGCGTCTACCTTAAAATCTGCCGTTCTTTCTGCCGATGAACTTCTTGGCATTCAGATAAGCGATACCGCTTCAAAAATTGATCAGCTAAACGCCGAGTTAGCTTCTGTCATAAAAACCAGCCGCAGCATGTCCTTGCTAGTGCAGCAGCTTGAAAAGTCTCAACCCCGTTCAGAAATTTATGAGCGGCGCCGGCGAGAACTTGAGGATATAGAGTTGAGAAAGAAGAATTTGTTAAAGAAAATCAACTTACTTGAAGTCGACTTGCATAAAAAGGAAAGCGAATTCGCGAATTAAGATTGCGAGGGATTTACAAGCAGACGATGCCTTCACATGAACAGTAGTGCACTGAACCTCTGTTGTATAATTATTGACTAGATGTGAAACCGGGATAACTTAAGTGTGTGATGTGGGTGATGCGTGAGCAGATTAGTCTGTGAGGTGGTTGCGGATTTCGAGCAAGGGTGTGTTCTTTTCTTATTGCTACTTAGTCAATGGGTGTGTGTGGTTGCTTTTTACATATAAGTTTTGATTTCTTAATTTATTGTAATTTATGGAGTGTAATCAGAGCAGTGTATGGGTGTCCTAAAGTTTCTGCACAGCAGTTGGACGGTAAATATTTTTAACTGCATTTTCTAGATGGAAAAATTGTAAATTTTTCACGGGTAATTGACTAGCATAAGGATAAAGATAGACTGTGTGAATGATGTTCTGTGTAGTTCTGCCTATCGATTCCCCATACCATCTTCATTGATAGTCATTCCTATTAACGAGCAAATTTATACATTTGGTTCAACTTTTTGCTATCGTCTCCCATTTAATTTGTGTGATTTTTCTTTTCATGCAACTTTTGTATTGGAATCTTGGCTTGTGATGTGGACGTTTTCCTACGGCTAATTCTCTATAAAAGTCGCTTGGGAGAACGCTCTCTTACAAGGTAACCACATTATCTCACCGGCCGGTTTTTGGAATGATGTTCATAATTGGCGCTGCCACTTCGCTCCAGGTATTCGAATACGCCAGCGCTTGGCAAATATTTTCCGCCTGTGCTCTTGATAGAATATTTCGTGTTCACAGGTCAGTACGTAATTCATGTGCCTCAGGCCTAGAGTATGACATAAAAAAATACGTTGTTTGTAGGACAATCTTCGTGCGAATAAAAATTCTTGTCATGACCGAAACGCTCGTGAAGCATTATCCCGAATTTCGCTTCGAGATCTTCTTTGAGTTGCTTAATGTGACACCTGGATAAGTAAAATTTTCGGCAACTTTGATCACGCTTTGTGGAGAAAGCACTTTCCCGGATGCAGGTTGGTGCTTTTTTAAAATTTATTTTAAGCACGCAAAAGAAATCGAAAAGAGTTAACGAACGAGTGGTTGAAGTAATGAATGTAGCTTCGAGTGCGAACAAATATATGCCAGTCACCGGCGTAGAAAATTTCACGAATTGATTCAAGTAAACAGTGCTCAGCAGACCACTCCACAATATCGAATGTTGAATAAATTCTGGAGTTAAATTACTAAAATCCTTTGAGCAAGTTTTTTTAAAGTGTTTCCGTGCTTGCTAAGTTTGTTTATTTTAACTCAGAAGCGATTAGTGAAAAGCCAAAGTTCATGAAAGCTTCCTTGTAAGTAATTTTTAATTTTACATATTATCGGAGAACATTTTTTTTAGTTTGATTCCGAAAAATATATCCCGAAGAATAATTGGAATCAATTGTTTTAGTCAACTCAACTTCAGGCACAATTTCTCGCTTCGTAAGGAAAGACAGTTGCGTATGACAAATGCGTAATCGATTAAAGATATGCAAGTATTTCAAAAGGTCCGTAGACTTCAACGGCACTTTGAACGCGCTTTTTAGCTGCCGATACACTTTTTCCCTCTGATGAGTGACTTCTGCAGTGTTCGGAAGAAACATTTCCACTGTTTGTACAATTCATGTTCTGAGTGCACGAAAGGTGCGTGTAAGAAGCGAACGTACAGCCTAACGGCGTGATCGTGCACATTAACTGCTTTCATACCTTTCTTAACTCATGAAAATTGTATCCTGTAACAGTTGCCTACGGGAAGCAAGCCGGAACGTCTTTTATTGCTGCTTTCTCGAACCCCGTTGAAATTTTGTCTGGAGATGCAGTTGGTACAAGATTTGTGATTTCTTGAAGACGTCGACGATGCGATTGTTCAGTTTTATCTGTGATCATCAGACAATATGACGCCACTGCATTTCCTTCATCAAGTGCATCAAGTGTAACGAATAGAGCTGAAGGAAATGCTTGGGGCACCGCCTTAAATTCGCCATCCGCCATCTACAAAGACGCACGTGCTAGTTCCATCTAGCTACTCATGGCAGCCAAACGCTATTATTTAATCACAACGAGTCCCTGAATCAAACAAGACCACGTTTTGGTAGCAGGCATGATCGGAACGAAACCACGAGTATCCGTCAAGTATCGTTCATTTCTCTCGCTTGGATCGTATGGGAAAATTTTTCGCCTGAACCGAATCGTATCGTATCCCTTGTCTCGGAAAACGAACGATACTTTCCGATACCGAGCTATCCTGCCTTTTTAAAAATCAGTCGCAATCACAGCTTCTCGAGTTCGTATGGTGTCACAAGAAATTAACTCAGCGCTCGCCTTCTGTTAATAAAGATTGCCCCTCACTTTTAAAGTCATTTTTCAGTTAAAGACCTTACTAAATGCCTTAGCAAAACACATCAGCAGTAAAGCATCTTGTCTTGGTGATTTGACGGAGCAGGGTACGCCACACGAGTCAAAATTAAGCACGAGTCAGCATTAAGCACGAATACTCGTACCTGATATTAAATGCATATCAAATTAGCGATTACGAAAGCCTTGTAGTTGTTCGTGCTAAAAAATGAAATAATCAGTAGCTTGAATGTTGTCAATTATAATGGAAAGCATGAACGTTACGCAGGTAACGCCAACAACTGTATACAAGTTGTGACATCCTCATAGCTACTCAGTTAGGGACGCCGCCCCTTTTTCAAATAACGCACCTTCAAAATTCACTTTTATGTTTGAGAAGTCGACAAACCTAAGTGATGTCAGTAAACAAATTGCGCTCTTTGGTAACGAACAGATTTCAGTAAAGGAAATGGATAAACCATCTCAGCTAGCAGTCGGAAAATGTGCCAAACAACCTGGCCTGAAAAGTACGAAAAACGTTAATGAAAACTGCGTACACGGAATTATTAACTTATACGCATTTAAGTCTCTGGCAGAAACGATAGTTAATAACAAACATCAGAAATAAAAGTTATAGACAGAAAGAAAGTGCGCCTAAAATTTACTTTAACAAAGTAATATGCCAAGTATTTCTGATCACTAGATTCATTAAAATACATTGATAAATGAACTCAGCTAGATAAACTAAACATAACATAAACATACATAAACTAGATAAATTAAAATTGTTGATTAACAAAACATACATGCATATAAATAATTAAGAATATGATGAGCTGATCAAAGGTCAAGATGACCAAAGCGAAAATCGCACGCGATTCGTTAATACACTAGAGTTGCTGACAAATTTACAGTCATGCCATTAATATACCATTAAGCATGGGATCTTAAATGCTCCAGCTAATGCATTCAGATCCTTCACAACAAAATCAGCACCATTTGAAGATAGAGACTTTGAAAATTAGTAGGTCTTGCGCTTTGCTGAGTTGCGCAGTGCAGACTGTTAAGAGTTTGTTCTAGTGCAGACTAGTAAGTATCAGCACTAGTTTGCACTAGAAGGACCGTACCGTATCGAACAGTATCGGTCCACTATCAAGCCTGCTGGTTAGTGCGAAGGAATATTGAACAGCAGATCCCGCGGTGCTGCTGCTGCTGCTGAAATCGCTCGACCGCCATTGATCGCTTCGTAAACGTTGTACGGTGCCATTGCAAGGTGCGCTTTAGGAGACAGTCAGGCCCTCGTTTCATGCCGTCGATCCAACCATAGACTGAGCAGCTTTTGGAGTGGTCGATCCGTTTTCAACAAGGCTTTTCATACGTCCGTTAGCGAAGTCCCATGGTCTCCCTCGTCTATTAGCTCCAACAGTTTCTGAAAAACGAAGCGACGTCCCGCTGTCATCGACACAGCTTTGCAGTGAAGACTTTCCAACACTCGAAAGCTCGATATAACAAAGTAGAACCTTCTCGCTCACAACATCCGAGTGAAAATTACGTTTCTTTCTGCTGAAAGTTGCACTAAGAACTCGCTGTTGACTAGCAGAATAACCCGTCGACTTTTAATACTGCAAGCCGACGTTTCGAGACTAACAGTACTCGCAACTTTACTCTAATCAATCCAGGAAATATTTTCCTCCCATGGTTCACATATTTCTCGGTGTTCGTGTAATCGCAAGGTTTACTCTACTTAATCCATAGTATCCGAACTCTCGCAATCACTGGTTTACTTTTGGACCCGGGGATTCAATTTGGATGAGTTGATTTGTCATGAATTGACAAAGGGTTGAAATAACTGGGCTTTACGGCTTCAGGGGCCTTGCATTGCGAAAGAACTCTCTTTTGCGAAATGCCAAGATCATAAATTCGTAGAATTTTTATCAAGTCTAATCCTTTAAACATGGAGTTACCACTATCCTTTAGTGCAAAAGTCATGCTAGACAATCCGGATCAAAATGTCTGCTTAATTGCGTTTTACAGCGTTCTGCTAACCTTAACTTCCATACGTATCCTCTTTGCTTTTGTTAAAAATAGGCGGGTGGGTGGCTGATATAGATCTGTCACATATTTAAGGGTGCTAGCTTTCGGGAGATGGAGCTTTCCAAGTCTGTAGCTACTGGTGTTCTTGCGAAAAGAGACTCCAGGTAGAATAAGGATTGTAATGGGGGTAGTACCTTGCCATAATTCCAGCCGTACGTAAACAAACATCTTTTGAGTTCGATCAAAGAATCAAGTTTATTAGTTCATAAGCAAGTATTTGCAGGTGCGCAAACAATTTTGACGCAGACTCTTTGACATTGGATATGGTGGTTAGCCTTATCACTCGTTTTTGAATGCGATAAATTCTTTGCAAATCCACTTTGCTGAAAAAAAAACGCACATTAGGAAAGTGTCATACTTTCGATATTAAAGCTGATACTGAAGTATTTTGCTTAGCTAATTTGGCAATGTGCGTTTTTCACATCAAGAAGGATAAATTATTGCGCCCAAGTATTTCACTTTGTCCGACTCCCTTGCGCTTACAAGAGAAATGTAGAGCCTAAAACGTAGTTGTCCATTCGATCGTTTGAAGAATACATCGTCCTTTTTCTTAGCATTTAATGAAAGCCGATTCGCACACAAACAGTCGATGAGATTTCTTAGGTCTTTAGCTGAAGACTTCCTTATTAACTTTTAAGCGTGATTGACTAGTCACAACATTGCTGTCATTTAACATCTGAAAAGTGATTTAAACTATTTGAAAGGCAATATTGCAAGTCATTTATGCTTACTAAAATTATCGGTGGGCTTGCCACAGAGCTTCGTGGAACTCCACATTGAATGTTTTGGGTTGTAGGTTGGTCCGACTGAATTGGAGCAAAGAGCTTACGGCCTTCGCAAAGCAATGAGAAACGACGATATCCAATTATTTATTTTTCTTCTTATACACAGCGCTCAAGTTTGTAGCAGTTGTTTGCAGATGGTGGAAATCTTCACAGGTAAAATTTCCCTTATCGAAATTTTGTTTAGTTTACTCTACTAGGCAATGTAGAGGAAAATTTGTGAAATTCTTTGTTTTCGCAAGCCGAGTTGAAAGTGGTAGATTATGTTTAAGTTTGAGAAAGTTTGTCAAAGAAAGGTACAAACAGAGGCGATCATGCATAAGTTTCTCAAATATTTTGCTGATCCGTGAAAGAAGGGAAACAGGGCAGTTAGAACATGATTCATGAAAGCCGACTTCTGCGCAGGAGCGACTCTTGCGACCGTTAAGCAGGAAGAAGCTTGAGCAAATGATTCATACAATATGTGCAAATAGGTTATGAAGTCAACTGACTCAATATTTCTTGCAGATGTGACGTTGTGATGTTGGGTCTAGACGCTTTTACCAACGCAATACCTTTCACGATACATCTGAATCTGAAGTGTCAGAAGGGATCATGGTATTGCAAAGACTTCAAATAATGCATGGCAAGACATTTCTTGCACTTGTATTTTTGTGTCGATTCTTCCCAATCCTCCTTGAAGATCACGTTAAGTCTATGCTTTGAGTTTAATGATGCAACTTATTTGGCAAAAAATGATGATTGATTTAGTGCCAGCCAATGTTTCAGCTTCTTCCAGAAGTTCATCATCGCGAAGATTTTTTAAGCTAATTCGTTTCGATTCGCTAATTCGATTCGCTAATTCGTTTCGCTAATTCGATTTTTTAAGCTAATTCGACCATTCGTTTAAAGGGAATTGCGGAAAATGGTGAAAAAATCGACACGTGGAGTTTCTACTAATGGACTCGCATTCAGCACTATGCGAAAAGTATGCGACTTAGACATTATAGATTTATGTTGTTATCTCCCATCCGCTGGTAAATTAATTCGCTTTTTGGGGTTTTTAAGGTGTTTACCGCAAAAGCATTCATGAAATAGTGAATGCGCAAGTAGGGATGGTCGTAGATACAGCCACAAATACAGATTCTAGTGCATTCCTCGATTAAAAGCAAAGGTATTGTCGCATGTTCGTGTCTATATATATATAGAGTCATGGATAGCCCGATGCCTCCAGCTTTTGCTTGAATCTTTACGTCAATAAAAGTATAATTAGGAATATGAACGCTACAAGTTATAGCCCTTCTCTCAGTTAGTCGTGAAAGCAATCTACATTTTACATCATAATTCGTCAACACCGCCATAAGGACTACGTTACGGTTAATTTGACGAAATCCACCAGCTGATATCGGAATGATCAACGGCTTCTATGGGGCCCCAGGAAGAAAGTTTTAAAGGTCGACAGTACAAAGGAACGCTTAGTTAGGACGCTGGAAAGGTTTGGCATGATAAAAACGTGCTGAATATTTAAATTTGAGCAGGAGCTATAACAAACTGTCTGTAGCAAAATAATTCGGAGGCAAAGTACGCTCTTCGCCCAAAATAAACTTCATTTCTCTCAAAATACTTTAACGCCGTTCTCAGAACCTCCATATGCAATTAAACCACCGCGCATTGGATGCAAAACGTTTTCGCAATGCCGGTAACGCCAAACGAGGAACGGATAGACAAACATGCGGCAAGATCCTTCTTACAAAACAACTACAATTCATAGAAATAGCTTCTTTCAAGAACGATATTAATTTCCATAGCAAAAGAAAAAAGCGTAGTGATCGCTAATTTAGTACGCAGCCTTGGCGATGGTTCGGTCAAACATGGCTTTTAAGTGGTCGTGCGCGTTCCTCTTCTGAACTTCACCACGGTCATCCGTGTACTCGATGTTTACCGAATAGTCCGGGTGGGTGAAGAAAGCGATCGACTGTCGAGTGGCGCTGAAGGAATCGTCATCCCCAACCGGTACAACTCGGTGAAGCGTTGCTTTAAACTTTCCCTTACTCCAAGTGTGGAGCAAATCACCCGCGTTTATGACAATCGTGTCGGGAATGGGGACAGCTTTGACATACATGCCATAAGGAGACATTATCTAAAGAGACATGAAGATTCAACTTCCACAAGCAAACGCAAAACTTTTACAACTCCTTTCATCTTGCCGAGATGATAGTCTTGTCGAAATAAGAACCGATTGTCTGACGGCACAGAGTATTTTATGTTCTATTGATGCATACACCAAAATACAAACATTACTACACAATAAAACTTTGCTAAGTTAAATCATAAATGCACCATCAATAAAACACCTCGCCGTTAGAACCTACAACGACTCTCGCGCCTTATACATAACTTAAGGCATTTCCCCTCGCAATTATCACGGATCATCTCTTGTATGCTACAGCTACTGTTAAGGCCTACAAATGGGAAAAATCCCAAAAAATCCCCAATCTCAAAAAAAGATTAGTGAGAAGAGGGCCAGTCTCTAGAAGTACTATCGATTGTGCGCCACTAGTAGAAAGAATTGAATCACCAAGAGCGACCACCAATGCATATGACATAAATTAGCAGTAATCCAACCTCTAATCCTCCCACTGAGTCTTGAAAGAGCAGCGTCATCGTTCCGTAATCAGTATGCTCGCCACACCGGAGCTGGTTGGGCGCGACCCCGCGACTGGCTTTCATTTCTGGGTAGAAAAGCAGTCGCATGGTTGAGCCGTTTTTCGAGTGATCGCCAATGTTATGATGCAGGTTAACAAAATGCTCTGTGTCATTCATTCCTAATGCCATGGCGATGAGCCTTAGTAATCTGTCAAGCAAATCTCTGCAGCAATCAAACAAGCGGGTTGTTGCAGTCACTGTTTTTGGAGAGAAGGAACTTAGCTTTATCGCCAACTCGGAGCGTGGCAGGTAGTCAAGAGCTTCCTTGATATCACGTGGCTTATCGTAATCAAAAACTTCAGCGTCGTACGAAACAAAGCCCAAACTTATGCCAGTGTCTCTGCGCAAAGCTGACTTAATGCTGGTGTCCGCCGAGAAAAACTCGCGCGCACCTTCGAAGGCCAGGGCGATTACATCACGTGGTATTCCATGTCCCTTAATGTAGAGAAATCCCCACTGTCCAAACCCATATGAAATTTGGGACACTAGATCCTGAACCTTCGGGTCTTCCTGGAACTGTCTGCCGGACCAATCAGTCGTCGAAGAGCACGTTTCAACCACATATGAAATATCTACAAGGGGAAACATGTCGCCCAATCTCTGCGCGTCCATTATTCTGCAGCACTGGTTCAGATGCGCCTTCAACGGCACCATAGGTTTTATTAAATAATACAGCACGGATCATAAAGAAACGCAATACAGAAAGCTTAAGAACTTTCAGTGAAATGCGAAATGTCAAAATAAAAAGAACCTATAACAAAGCAACCACACATAGCACGACTGAATACTAAAAAATGCCTAAAAGATGTTCAAAGATCTGAAAAACCTAATACACGCATTGTTAAGTCAGACCACCTTATGGCTCAATATTGGAGATTGCGACTTCGTATTCAAGAGCATGAAAAATTTGTGCCTGACAACATTGGCTTCTTATCTACAACGGGAAACACGTCGCTCACATCAGCAACTAATACGAAAGAAGATTTATTTCAGTGGGTTAGGTCGCGTGAATAGGCATTGCTCACTTCACTCCAGTCCACGGAATCAAATTAAAATTTACATTGAATGATGTGAAATCGAAATGATTAGATCATCACAGCACATAAGCAAGGACATATACGGAACATGCCAAATAGGAAAGAAACTAGTGAAACACGTACAAAAAGACTGATGCGCATAAGAGAGCACAAATAACCGGGCGCAAAGTACAACAAGATTGAACTGCCGACTAACTAGGAGAGCCTCCACGTAGCGGTCGGTGGGAAAGTAGGGTATGCGAAGCATTTCTTGTGGCTGCTTGGTTTGGCGAATCCCCTAAAACGACTTAACCAGCAACCGAAGAGTGTCTCCATTTAACAGGAGGCAGTGCGATGGACGTTTCATGATCTTTCGAGCATCGACCAGTCGTCCAGCTTAGTGTATGAGTACGGATGGCCTATTCACCTCCCTGATAGGCTCAGCCAACAACCGACGACTGGCTTCATTTCCACAAACTGGCGATTGGTGGACTGCGCATGCTTGAGTACTCCAGGCTCTTCACCAATAACACGGACAAGAAGATCCAAAAGCATTCAGCACTTAACAAGGAATGAACAGCAAACCCTAACAGTTTGACGAAATCATTTATCTGTAAAATAAATAATCTGCTCGATACCATGGCGCCTTGTAGAATGATTAACCGCAAGGAAATGCAACTGACTGAAAAGCCGTGGATTACGAACGAAATTCTCATTGAGATTAACACAAGAGATCAAATTTTTAAGCAACTATTAAGAGGAAAGGACAAAAGCACTAAGAAAATTCTCCATGCGACTTATAAGCAAAGGAGGAACACTGTGGTAAGAATGATTAGGCACAGCAAACGCGACTATTATCGGAATTATTTCTCGCAACATGTAAACAGCTTGAGAAAAACTTGGGATGGCATAAATCAAATAATTCAAACAGGTAAGTAAAAATCGCGGCCGTCTAAAATTGTTGATGAAAATAATCCCACTGCTACTGAGCCGAAACACGTTGCTAATGTATTCATTAATTATTTTTCCCAAATCGGCAAATCGCTGGACGAAAAAATATCTACTTCTGGAAAGAGCTTTCGGTACTTCATGCCGCAGCCACTAGCTTACAGTATGTTTCTGCATCCTACCACGTTAAACGAAGTTGCTATTGAAATTAACTCACTGAACAACAGCAAAGCCACCGGTCCCGTTAGTACACCCTCAAATCTACTTAAGCTAGGCGCCAACTATGTGTCGCCACCTCATTCGTTATAAAGGTATCATTCAACCAAGGCATTTTCCCCGAAATTTTGAAGGTTGCCAAGGTCTGACTCAAAAGAAAACTGAAGCAATTACAGACCTATATCGCTTTTATCAAATATCAGCAAAATTTTTGAAAGATGTATGTACTGCCGAATGCGCACCAACCTTGAAAAGCATAAAGTCCTGTATGACCTCCAATTCGGTTTTCGGAAGCGGCACTCAACTTGTCATGCACTGATTAACATTACGGACTACATCAAAACGTCTTTAGACAGAGGAAACTTTGTTGGAGCGCTATTCCTTGACTTACAGAAGGCTTTCGATACAGTAAACAACAAATATTATTGGACAAGCTGTGCACCTACGGAATACGGGGAAAATGCCTTGAGTGGTTTCGGTCATACCTACTTGACAGGATACAATTCGTCATAATAGAAGATGCGGAATTTGATCCATTAAAAGTCTCTCATGGTGTTCCTCAAGGCTCTACCTTAGGTCCTTTGCTGTTCCTATTGTACATTGAAGACTTTCACAGGTGCATTCAATCCTCCATTTCCTACCACTTTGTTGATGACACAACTGTCTTATTCCACAATAAGTCAATTAAAACAACGAGAAAATCTATGTCTCGACAGCTGGAAGCCACCCTAGACTGGCTTTCTGCAAATTGACTGTCCCTGAACGCCAAGAAGATCGAGTTAGTCCTCTTTCGACCAAAACACAAATCCTGCTGCGCTCGACTAACATAAAAGATCAGAGGATACAAGATTCATCTCTCCAGCAAAGTTAAATATCTGGGTGTCATATTAGATCAACATCTTCAGTGGAAATTCCATATAA
>QQSS02209908.1:0-11499 GCA_003687565.2 Craspedacusta sowerbii
TATATATATATATATATATATATATATAACCAAACACCTTTTCAATAAACAACATGACATTTATTTTCTAACTATCAAACAGAAAAATAACTTTTGCGTGTAAATAATTTGTTGCTTAAAAACTAAACGTAAAAGTCGCTGTTTGCTGGTGCTCTTTGCTTTTTGATTAAATCAAAACCATTCAGAAATTTATAAGGGTCTGAGAAGTTTTGACTCTGACAAGCATCCTCGTACCCGTGCTCTTCATTCCTTGAAGAAGAAACAAGGGGCTTTGATGAAGATCACTGTCCTAACAATGATTTTCCAGTGCATTCAAGTCATCTTTCATTGAAAGTCACGCAGAATACATATTTTCAACTGTTGCCCTACCTCATAGCAATTGCCAGTTAAGCAATGCTCGCGAACCTAAACGCCCTTCTCCTGCTTAGCATTGACGGGAACCATTACCCATGTTAAAGCAATGGTACGCCACTTTAGGAAAACTGCAGAAGCTACCGTTGCCTCATAAGCTTGATATCTCTAATTCATTTGTCTACTCTGTAAACACTAATTATATGAAGCCCTTTAAAAAAATTCCACATGGAGTATGAACTCTGCTAATGGTGTCCCATGAAAAGTCCCACGGTCTTCTAGGGGATCCATGCCCGGAAGCAAGTAAACTCGACTAATAGCAACTGTTTTATTTGTATGCATTACAAAGTGCATTATCTTATATCCATATTATATTATGTATTATCCATTATTAAGTGTATTATTATATATTTAAAAAAAAATGCTTGCAGTCCTAACCCTGAGCGTGCTAAAAAAATCTCATCTACGCCGTACCGCAGGCCGAAACCTGTGATTCTTATATTTTCATTGCCATGTACAACGCAGCGGTCTTTACTTAAACGATGACGAATAAGCAATGAAGTGCATATTCTACGATCCTCCGATTTGATCGGGAACGTCCACGTGTATCGCCCGTTCGTTTCCACGCGTGCACTTGGACTCAGATTTTACACTGGCAAACACGGTGCCTTTAAAGAGAGCTGTCGGCAGAATGCTTCACAATCAGTATGAAGGAATGCTATTAATATATATGGTATTGTTAGTATAATAGAATTGTCTACACAAGACTTTGCAACGTTCTTGCAGAGGATAAAAATACATCTGCACGCGAGATCGATCACATGAGAACCAGGCTCGTGTTGTAGTCAAGTCTAAGGGCTTATGACATTTTCCATAGCGCTAAAAAGCTTCCCTCAGCACTGCTAAAACTTTGCGAGGCCACCTTCTTTGATGCGTGCAGACCGTTAGACAAGGAGAATCTGAGACTATATTTCATGTCGAAGGTACATTTCAGTAGATTTTTTTATAACGGGCTGTCTTGCCTAACTGCGCTTGCTAAAATAGGGTTAAGCGGATCGCTCAGGCGTTCGACGAGTGGGAAAAGCAAGATGTCTCCGTGGCGTCGCTAGCTGACTAAGACACTACTAAGATGGCACCATCTCGTTAACCTGTCTGCGTCAAGTGTCCCGACTTCGAGCCTGCGCTTTGTTGAAGGTTTCCACTTTCGCGGGGTTGCCAGAAACGCGGGCTAAAACATGACAAATCCTTTGAGCAACGGCAAATGTCTGGTTAGCTTTTAATGGCGAATTTATTGGCAGGTAATGATATCAAGGTAGAGCTTATTTAATCTCGAGATATTGTGACGCTAGATGGTAATAGCATGCGCTAGGTGACATGGGGATTGCACTTTGATGGGGGGGGTGTGTGTGTGTGTGTGTGTGTGTTTTTTCGATTACATATGGTTGAATTCTGGTATTTTGAAAGCATTGCTACGTTCTTAGTCCTATTAAAAAACCCTTTATTGATGTTGCTAAGAAATGTTCTGATTTGTATCTATATGTGTACCAGTCTTTGGGGAACTCAACTGTAGAGATTGGGTTCTGTGCTTCTTGCAGGCTAGAATAAGCAAGTGCTTGACCTTGAGGCAAAAATGCTAAGGCTAGAACTGGTTTACATAGATTCCTAGCCAGATTGATAGTTTCAAAGCAAAGCCTTTGTTGCAAAATTTCCTCTTTACCTCGAGGTAGTTCCTTTGTAGATTGGCTGGATGTAAACGCATCCAAATGGCCTTAACCACTTGATTAGCTTAACTGTATAGACAAAGCAAGTCTTAGTCCAAAGGCTTAGTAACAAGAGCATGGAAGTATGAAAGATTTAACTAGTATCAGTCTCACTCACCACGTCTCCCACACAATTTTTCCAATGTATTGCAGAAGCATATGAAATAGAATTGAATTAAACAATCGGGTAGCGTCCTGATTTGTGATCAAATTTTAATGCTTACGAGGTATCGCGATTTAATGCTAAATCTTATCTGTTCTGATTTGATTACTCATGCAGATACTGATTCCTCAAAGAATGTCAATGGTACATCCATGGTATGTAGTAAATGCATATTTAAGATAAGGATGAAAAGTATTGAATATGAAAGCTGACAGCTACGCAAGCGACACATCGATGTTTACTGTTATCGTACATCTCACGACCTTTCTGTATCATGCGCATGGCATTATTCAAAGGTTTTTGATAGTTCTGCTAAAAACCGGCAAACGAGCTTTAAATGCACTGCTTCAAGGTATTTCATCGGCTTCTCAGTATGCTGAAATGTTTGATTTCCTTATTTAGTTCCTGAAACTGCTTTTCCCAATAGGCTGGCTTTGGTCGCACCACGAGCACAGTTAATATGCTGCTTGTGAATTCAATTGCAGTTAGGGATCGGCTTAAGTGGATTCAGAAGTTTTTTTCTGTGAATACATTGTACCATCGATAATTGGCTTTGCTTGACATCGGCCACCTCAGTTGATTAACAGCTTATATCATCCGCTTACCTTTGAGAGCGAACATCTGGCGGTATAAAAAGACCGACATGACGAATAGGTCTTTAAATACCAACGTTTGATAGATACGCCTCGCGTTCGTCGCCGCCCTTATGCATTTGTATCGCACAAGGCTTGCTGCGGAAGTATGCATCAATAAGGATACCGGTAAAAGAGCCAGATATGTGAGTTGATCTATACTTTGTGGTTTGCTTGCAGCATGAGTATTTAGAAAGCTTAGCATTGTCATGACATTGCTCGCTTCGCAGCTTGTTTTTTTCCCGATACAGCCCAGCCTCTGAATTGTATGATCAATTACAGCGCTTAGATTTGCTTATTTATTTTCACTTCCTCAAACGCTTGCTTGAATAGCAAACTTTTTCACTTGGCTTTCTCCGTTCATGAACGTTGGTAGCTTACATAAAGACCAGAACGTCTAGCGAGGAAGACCGATCCTGCGATGGCGAGTAGAAACCTCGTTGCCGCAATGAATGTCTCGTTGTCTTGCTCTTCGGGACGCGTCGGTATTTTGTAGACAATCTCGAATCGAAATCCAAGAATCACTCCGCTCTATCAAAAGCAGCCACTTGGGGCATGGCCAGGCACTTTCCAAGGAAGCCAGACCGGAGAAACTAGTGAATTTCAATATTTAAATATAATTCAAGAGCATGCGACTTTCGTGATATGAGATTTTCCGAGCCGTATAATTCTGGACGCATAAACTGTCCAGTAATATACACATTTTCCTCTGCTTGCTGGTAGGGAGATCGCGTATACGATTTGCCAGGTGAATCAGCTCTTGAGGTTTCTCGATAGCTGTGTTGGCTTCCACTTTAGAGGCGAACATTGTTTCCCAAGCGCGTTACTAAGCTCCGGTCTGGCGTTGATGGAACGGATGAACTGGTGAGCACAAGAGCGTGCTAGAAAGTGACGATGCCGCGGACACTTCTCACCCGTTCACAAAGCTCTCGTGATTGAGTGCCAAACGCTCTCCCTTTGACTGGTACGGCCTGGTTCCTATTCCCTTTAACGATGTTATTAAGGCTCAACAAGGCCTGTCCTTAACATTAAAAAACTGGCTGTTTTTCTTCTGAAGATTGTTGCGATTTTTTATGATAGCATCCGCTCCACATCAGGTTGATGGAGTTACACTTCTAATATGGAGTTGTCGTCAGTTATGTAGCGTTTCAATCACTTACCCAAGTCTAATTTTGTCATTAAAACTAAATGTCGCTTTGAAAGAAGCATAAGAAGGAAATTTTTAACTGATATGGTAAATCCAGGGCATGTTTTTTGGTTCAGTGTTGTATAAAAACAGACGCGTTGTGGGTCGCAGAAAGAGCTTTTTCGGAGTTGTTTCTGCCTAGTGTTTAGTAAAGTCGTTGATCATACATCATCAAAGTTGATTTGCTTCAATATATCACTTCCAATGCTCAAAAGAGCCAGGTTAGTGAATGGTTTTTAAAGCATGGACGTACGCAGCCTATTCTTGATCACTTGATCAATTTCATTTTCGAAAAAGATTTTCCCGCCGAGCAGTTAGTGATCATCAGCACGAGGTAAATTGCGGACGGCAATCTCAACATTTGGGAACTCCTTCACACCTATCTCGTGTATAAGTGTATACATGAAATTTTCCATGCTTACATCCATTCGTTCTTCATCAAGAAACACCCTCACAAACTCTTTAAATAGCACTGAGACTCATTTCCAAGGAAGGATGAATCCAAGTCTTGCTAAAGTGTTAACCTGGGGATGACAGGTCAGCTAAACTCGCTGATCTGATATCCCCAGAGTTCGGTTCACAAACGTGGAGTGGAAGCCAAAGAGAGATGATATATGATCATAGGCACCTATTCTCCCGTTAAAAGCAGACGCATATTTTCTTGGAAGTTTGAGTAGAAGGAGCATGACCACATTCTAAGGGAGTTAGAAGCACGTTTTGAATTCTCGAACGAGCTAGAAAATATTTATTGTTGCCAGCTTTCTCTGCTCTATTTCGCTCATATTCTTGAAAAAAATTCACGTTTTCACATGACAAACTCCGTCGGTGATTTCATCCTGGCTACCATGATATTCAAGCGTAGTTTTGGATTTGAAGAGCTTAATTTTTTTTATCTGCTTTTTCTAAAATGTCGTGCCGGAGCATAGCAGACATTCCAGTTCCCAGGTGCAGCATGCGCGAATGACGATTGGGCTTTGCAGAGTCCTTCAGCTAGATTATTTTTGTCATTAACAAGTTTATGGAGCACATCTCTAATCCATGAACAGCCATTCACAAGAGCCTTTGTGGGCAGGTTTTCTTTGTTCTACGTAGGGTATTTTAAGCATTTGCGAATGGGAAATGAGTTCAGACATGTTTTAATGTCAATGCGTTTACAAATTAACGTAGAACGTGCTGTGAGATTGACATGTTAAGCCCACCATAAAAAGTGACTTTGCAAAAAAAAAAAAAAAAAAAAAACGGGGTTTACTTGAAACAACCCCTTAATTAAAAAAAGCCTACCTCGCAATGAACCGATTCGGCGTGACGTCAGCGGCCTTGTAACGCACTCACTGTGCGAAGAAAACGTTTGGCCACAGTATGAAATTTTTGATGAGTAAGATTTGACTCAGTTTGCTTTGGAGTAGTATCTGACACAAATCCAAATTTTTTTTAAGGGATGCTCCGAAATCAGGAAAATTAACGCGTTTCTATGCAGCATCGAGCAAGATTGCAATGATTTTATTTGGGAATCTTCGTTTATAGTTGTCCTGTGCAGAGTTAAGGACGAAAGATTAGATTTCGATGGGTCTAAGCCGCCTAGATACGCGATTAAATAGGATTCTTACGCGAAAATAGTCTTGCTGATCTTGATGACGATTTTTCAAGTAGTTGGTTGATCTTATGTAAGCCTTATAGCATGGAAATCCAGGGATTTTCAGGAAAGCTCATAGGCTCTGGTTTGGCTTTTGAAAGCGTATATTGTTGACGACAGCTCTTTGCATGAGTATCATCTTGGTGTTATCTGGACGAGTAGGTACTTGGGAGCACTTCAAGTCTTTCGATATATGACAAGCGGGTGTTGAAGGTAAGATATTCTTAAAAATGGAAAAGACTACAGCATCCCTGCTGCGATCGCATTAAACACCAATCTCTTTCCGTCTCCAACTCAAGGTAGGTCGCTTACGATAAAGCCGGTCTGCACTAAGGCAACCAATATCACTCTTCGCGCTTGAGTGAAGAGTCCTTGATGGCCATTCCTTTTGTGAGCGCTTGAGACTTGCATAAGCTTTCTAGCCACCACCTGCAATGTAGGAACAGCGAGTAAGAAAGAAAGATTTGATTTAAGACTTGCCTGCAGGCGTGTCCACATTGGCTTTCTGTTAGCGACCGTGTAACAGACGTATGATTTGTGGCAAAGTGTCCGCATGGTTTGGTCTAGCCGATGAATTTTCTCCTGCTGGATTGGCGAAACTCTCGTCCTAGGGACTGCGTTAAACATGGCTTAAGGACATTCTGCTATAGATAGTCCTACAAGTTCTTTTCCGATTGTTATTATAATCGGTCATCGTGGTTGCATAAATCGCTCATATTCGGTCGAGATTGGTCTTGTTACGCAGTCAGGGAAGATGATCGTTTCTGAAGATCATTTTGCTTTTCTACTACGCTCGGTCTTGGTCTAATGAATAAGTTAGACCTCGGACGACGTAGAGCGTAGAAAATCAGCTGACAGGACTATTTCTAGCACAATCACAGCGCGTTTTAAGTAAGTGACACTCGCTTTCTCGTACGTTCCGGTCATAGCGTATATAATATGTTACATGGTCACCAAGAATTCGTCTCATATGTGGCTCATCATACTTATCGGGTTTATAAGGGTTCGAAACATCGCATTCGACACTTGGTAGTTGTGTAGATGATAGTTGACGCTTTAGGCTACCTTTCTAGAGGCGAACAGGCTGCAGATATAATTTTTTCGACATCACCTGCAGTCCCCAGTTTAGAAAGTGCACAAGAACGCAAGTCAATGTTGTCAATATCTGAGAACTTCTGCCACTCCAAACCTAACTGTTGCGTTAAAACCTTCACTGAGTCAGCACCAGCCTACGTTCAAAGTGGCTGATTGCAGTAGAGAGCCTCGTATAGAGGTACAGTCACCTTACTGCCCCCAAGGCTCTTATTGTTACTGAAGACAGCAAGAACAGTTGGTGGGACTGTTTCACAATGCCTACTTGGAAACTTTTGGTAGAATTCCTTACTTTTAAAATTTGCACACAAGTAGAAGCAGCGATTTGTTATGTTATTTATGTTGATAAACGAATATGGTTGACTGGTGCGAAAGCATGTGGGTTCTGCGACCCAATGATTTTAAGCTAAAGTAGAGCAACAGGTTTCCTTTCTACAATTAACACGAATCGGCACTTAATTTTCATAAGAAAACGCCATTCTTTTAGAAGTAGGTGAAGTGTGTACCAGCGCTAAACCTTTTAATGCATAAACAACAGTATTGCTGGATTGTCCTGCCTCCCTAATCCGAACCTGAACTCTAGTCATAATCCTAGCCCAGTAATCCTACGTCTTGCCCGCTAGTTGCGACGGCTTTCCATACAACCAAAAGTTGGCGCAGGAGTTTTTGTTTTCGATTTAATCTGGTTAAAAATGCTGACCAGAAAATCGGTCATACAAAGATACGCATTTAATGGATGCCACCAGGAGCAGCTTATGTCAGAACGGTCCCGTGATGGCATTAGAGCTAGGCCATTGTGACACTACTTCAGGTCGAGTTGCAATCAAGACAGGGTGCTAGATGCCATAACCTTCACATGGGAACCAACCTGCATTGCTCACGTGAACGCCTTTGAATCAGAGAAAAAATTGGCTGGCTGAGTTCGATCTGCCTTAAGCTGAAGCGCGCACCATTCCAAACGCTTTCGGTCAGTCTTTGAGATTGTCGCTCGTCGGCTGCCGATTAGGTATGCTTCTCGATTAGGTACAGTTGCCGATAAGGTACAGTTGCCCATTAGGTACCGTTGTCGATTAGGTACCGTTGTGGATTACGTACAGTTGCCGATAAGGTATGGTTGCCAGTAAGGTACAGTTGCCGACAACGCACAGTTGCCGATTAGGAAGGATGTCGATAAGATATGGTTGCCGATTAGGTATGGTTGCCGATTAGACATAGTTGCCGATTAGGTACAGTAGCCGATTAGGCAAGGCTGCCGATTAGGTATGGTTGCCAGTTAGGTACAGTTGCCGGTAAGGTACAGTTGCCGATAAGGTATGGTTGCCGATAAGGTACTGTTGCCGCTTAGGTACGGTTGCCGATTGGATATGGTTACCGATCAGGTATCCGTACTGAAACGCACTTGGATATGTTGCAAATAAACTGTGAGGTTCCTGTTGCAATTTTTTGAGGATGATAATAAATTTTCCTTTCTAAGCGAAAACATTCAAGATGTAAGTGACTTGAGTGATCATCGGCATGCAAGCGCAATCGAGTTGAATATACTTTGATTTGTAGATTTCGACCTTAACTATAAGGGAATTAAGAAAGGAAATATGACACACCTGTTAGTTGTTAAAACATTTTCTTATGTTTACTTCAGTGTTGAGATCTAACGATTGGCGCTTTCATCAACATGGACCCAGACTACGTGGCTAATATGATGCTTCTTGCAGTGACAGGAGCCTTTCTTATCTTGACGCTAATAGCATTCCTGCTGAATGAAGGTAGGCATCTCCTTGTGGAGCCATTGCTGCAGCGCCTCAGTTGCAGTAGCAGCAGAAACGAGACCAGTGAAAGTAATGAGACATGATTTACATATCCGTTTCAATGCATGTGGGATTTTTGCTATCTCCACGGAGCTGGTACCATGATCAATGATGAGCCGCGGCCACACCAACCGCATAACGATCCACTTCTGTCAAAACAGCAAGGCGTGAAGACACCAACCGTATAGAAAGCATTATGTCTGTAAAACAAGATGCGAGGACACCAAGCGCATAAGAAAGCACTTCTTCCAGTACAGCAAGATGCGAGGACACTAACGTATAGAAAGAACTTCTTTCTGTACAGGAAGATGCGAGGACACCAACCGTATAAGAAAGCACTTCTGCCAGTACAGCAAGATGCGAGGACACCAAGCGCATAAGAAAGCACTTCTTCCAGTACAGCAAAATGAGAGGACACCAACGTATAGAAAGCACTTCTTTCTGTACAGCAAGATGCGAGGACACCAACCGTATGAGAAAAGCATTCTGTCTGTAAAGCAAGATGCGAAGACACCAACCGTATAAGAAAGCACTTCTTTCTGTACAGCAAGATGCGAGGACACTAACGTATAGAAAGCACTTCTTTCTGTACAGCAAGATGCCGTATTGCTATACCCAGATTTCGCTGTGCCATGGACTGTCAACACGTGCCTGCAGCTCACGTCCGGTGGGCGTCGTGCGCTCTCCAAAGATAAACGTTTTTCCACGCTTGTAAACATAGAATTGCGAATATTTTACTTTACTTTACGGTGGGTATTGTTAATAAAATGCACATGTAAACTATGTTGGGCTGAAGAACCTTGTCAGCTGATCTCGGCAAGCAAGCTAACGCATGGAGGGTCGAGTGCAGGACCTGATTCCCTGCACAGTTTTTAAGGCATTTCTATAGCAACTGACAGCAGCGAGAGAGAAAAAACCGCCCTTGCAAGAGCGCCATCATCTAACTCGATTGCAATTCTTTACATTGTTGTCGTTCCGCTATCCACGGGACTGCCATATCCAATAAAGACCAAGACAAGACTTTGTAAGGCCACTATAAGGGTCCCTGTTTTATCACCGGTTCGGCTTTACGTCTCGCGTAGATTGCCGCTACAGTTTATTCGGTATGGCGCCCTTTGGTAAGACCACTAGGACCTGTGCTTTTTGCATATACTACATTGCGCTTCAAAAATAAGGTAGTCCTTATCCAGCAAAAGCTTTAACGCTAAGGTTTGGGCTAACGTGAGCAAATGCTGGGCGAGTATCAAGTGACGGGCTGTTTCGTTGTATTAGTTCGAGTGCACTTACACGTATTGCATGTTCTTTTTTTGATGAACGTAGGTAGTTTTATTATTTTTCTACAGCAAACAAAACAAGGCCACATGCTAGGGAAGTCCAAAACCGTCTTTCTGCAAGGTAGCTATTGGTTTGAGGTTTACTGTCGCCAGCGGGCGTCATTAGATCGCTCCAGATCTAATAAGTTCGTGGGTCGCATCGTCTTCCAGACAGGTAGTCTTGACTTTGGCAGGCAGTCTTAGCCTCGCCGTACGTAATAAATGCCCGCGAGCAACTTCTCCCGTTGACCATACCCGAGCGCGTAATTGCCATCTGTGTTGTAAATCTGCAACCGAGCTAAATCTGCTTGTACCTTGGATATTTCTCAATCAGTGAAAGTCTGAAGTTCTACTCGAAGACCAGTAAATTTTGCTGATACTTTTGAACACTTTAAATACCTTAAAATACATGAACAGACGAAGCCCATTGCGGCAAACAGTACCTAAACTGCAAAGAGCAAACAGACCTCTAGACCTACTGCTTCACCATCTGCCTGCAAAAGAATTCATCAACATCTATCACTCCATCTTTTCATGCCACTTAACGTATGCCTGGCAAGCCTGGGGCAGCAACACAAAGTAGGAAAGTACTTGAACAAACTTGTAAAACAGCATAAAAAAGCCATGTGTATCATTACATTTTCCCCCCTCGATCCCCTGTACAAAAAAGAAACATCCTAAATGTTACAGATCATAATTTTATGGCAATCTTTTCTATTAGTTCACGAATTTGCTTCACCACAATGACCCTGTACATTATCTTGTTTAAGCATCCTAAAACAGCATGCAAAAATGTTAATTTAAGATTAAATATAATTGCCTAAAAAAATCGAGTGAGTGAAGGTAGCCACTACTAGAAGAGGTCAATCTAATTAGTGGCTTCCCTTACAATACCAAGCCATAACCATAAGAGATACGCAACGCCTAAGCAAGGTCCTGTTGGTTTATTTTGTAGATAGCTGCGCACAATCACTGATGACAGTATTAAATTTTGTATAACCTCAGTGAACGTAAAATATTTCGGGAAATTTTGTTGAATATTTCCCGGAGCTGCATCGTATCGTTTATGGTTTTATTGGTTGTGAAAAGCATATTGATTCATCGTTTGGATTGCAAACAGCAGTATGCAGTCACAGTATTTGAATTTTGGGTGAACTTATTTACTTCAAAATATTTTCGGAAAATCTTGATTAATAGTCCTGGAGCTGTATTTGAATGAACAGCATTAAATCAGTATTTGAATTTTGGGTAACCTTACGTACTTTAACATATTTTGTGGAAAATCTTGTTTAAAGCTTCCAGGCACTGTATTGGCTACGGCTTGATTTGCTGCGAAAATATATTGATTGATCGATTGATTGGTTAAGGATTCCAGCTAATCTGGTACGCAACTCACCGAATAAATCAGTCAGATCCACGTCGTTCCACGGCCTGTTTTGAAATGATTGTCAGGTACAACCACTTGAAAACAGCCCTCGCCAATCACCTCCGCAGAATGTGGATACAGCTGCGAGGCTTACGACACAACCACTGATCTATATATATATATATATATATATATATA
>QQSS02209919.1:0-11498 GCA_003687565.2 Craspedacusta sowerbii
TACATACATACATACATACATACATACATACATACATACATACATACATACATACATACATACATACATACATTCATGCATACATACATTCATGCATACATATGTACATATATACATGCATGTATACAAGAATACAGGGAGGAAAGCTAAAGTAGGATCTTTACCTAAGCAGACCCCTTACAAGAACGCGATCCCTAGTACGAGACATCTGGCAATCGTAAGGCACCTCCATTACCTATAAGGAAACAATATTTAAATATTTATATTCGTCCAAGGCAATATGGCACGCAACAAAGATCCGGGGAAGGTTTAAACGAAGTGTTAGCACGTGTTAGTAGAATACAAAACGTTTCAATACACTTTTTGATAACTTACATGGCGACGGCTAAGTCACAATGCGGTCAGAGCTAAAACAAGCATGTTAGCACCCCGACGCATGCTAGCACCACGACTAAAATAAAATGCCAATCTAATTAATGTTAAAGTAAATATATTTTAAGGTCTTTATCTGTACAATGCAACATAGCATGTAACAAGGTCGCCAAAGGTAAGGATATAAAATAAGGTCACTAATATCTCGTTACGCAGGACGCTGTGAGAAGAAACCAGACAGACTTAACTGCAGTGCGAACCCAAAAAAAGCTCGTTGAATGATAACTATCAAATAGTCACTAACAGCATTATTGATGATAGCCAAACGCACTAAACACAAACACATCAAATAGACCTGTCAACCTGATTTAGAGAATTTGCAGACGCAGAGCACAGCGTCGTTCCAATGGCACAGTAGGCAAAGGTTGCAGCAACAAAAGGGGCAGGAGCTAGAGCATAGCCACACGCCGCAGTTAGTACGACAAGGCCTACAACAAGAAAGAGGGAGCCGACATAAATATGCAATTAACGCATTACACGTACAGTGGTATAAGATTTCAAACAATCTGAGCATCTATAATAATAATAATAATAATAATAATAATAATAATAATAATAATAATAATAATAATAATAATAATAATAATAATAATAACAATAATAAGTCCTATGCTCTACAATTAAGGCCTAGCTATCATCAATAACAAACAGCTTAGTCGTCACATACCAGTTAGCCTAGCTTTGGATAGCTTTGAGTAATAGCCAGCTAGATCTCTAAGGGAAGGTTTAGTCTGAACCCACTTGTCCACACCATCAGCAACATCTCCACTTGCCGTTACAGATTCTCGATCCGCATAGGGTGACCATCCCTGATGGTAAAAACGCAGCCTGGTTTATGAATTACCCTAACGGCAATAAGGTGATCACAAAGAAAGATCACGCTAATAAAACAAAACTCTCATCAACAGCGAAACTGCACGTATCTTTTGCTCCGCATAAAAATTCTAAATGTACGTGAACGAGCTTTTTCATCTTATAAATATCCGACAAACTAATATGGTTCTATCGTGTGCCACATATCGTGCGCTACGTACACACTAATGCCGCAAATACCACTACTCAACCTTTATATGAAATGGTGGAACTAGAAAATTAGCCACATAAAGCATATGTAATGCGTATGGCCCAAAAAAGAGTTATGAGCCACGTGAACAAGAAGATTTCAAATTTATTGCTACAAAATTCAAAATTCAATATCGAATTTAAATATTCAATTTTACGGTAACTGATGCTTGACACAGCAAAAGGAGATTGACACCATCAAGAGGCATTTGTTGACGTGTTGTATATCTTGCAGGTGCTGCCTCAGCATGCTTCGTTCAGCAAGGGGTTTTGATAAGAAAAAAGCAGAAGCTTCAATACTATTGGTACGGGTCTACCCAATCTCTTTGCAAGATTGGCCATACGAGGCTTTTTCTTTGTCTCGCCTTAAATCGATCCAGATTCTGTTTTTCTCAGCATGGCACATCTCAACATTTTTCTCAGAGGGAAAATCAATTAGCTCGTAGCAAGTCGAAAACAACTCTATTGGTAATAACTTTAAAATAACCATAGCTTTTACAGAATGGTAGCGCAACAGAATATTAGCAATATTTGGAAAGTGATGCACTATAGAAGTAGTAAGGCAGAGTTAGAAATTGTGAACGCACATTATGAATGGTAGTAGCACAACGACCGAACCTGAGCTATCACTGAGGTACGTGAGCACACGACCATCACTTGTGCAGGCGAAGAACCTCAATGACAGTGCAGTACAATACAAGGATCCCATGCATTGCTCTCATGCAACTGGCAGGAACCAACAAACGAATCCAACTTGGAAATAAAACAACTGGGTCCTCTTGCATTCAATCGGGTATCAAGTGGTACAAACAATGTAGGTTACGTCTTGCAAGCTTTACCTCGCCGTCTTCATGGCCCTTTTTGCTAAATGTAGCCCAATTCAGGAGCATAAGCTTTAAACTCAGATTGATGAGCACTTGGGAAGAGATAAATCTTCTCAAATTTTCAAACATTTACAAATGAATGATGACTTTAAGCGCCAGTGTAATAATCTTTCTGTTTTAGATAAAGCCCCGACAGATAAGCCCCAGACTTAACTGAGTTAACTGCGTTAACTGAAGGAGGCCATGTTTATTCAATGGATAAAACTTAACCTGAACGCCCAACTTAACCATCTAGCTCTTACTCTTTCTATCTAGATCTATCCTTTCTTTCCATCTCTCCTTCTTTCTTACTTTGTTCTCTCCTCGGTATTTGTGCTTGTTGCGTACAGCTGTTGTTCCCTCGTGGGCTTTTTATTGTTGATAGTTGATAGCAGATGTTGATTGATAGTTTATTTTGTGCCTTCCCGTTGCTGAGTGAAAATTTGTATCGTCAATTATTGACCAATTGGTGTATTCACACCCCCTTATTTAAGCACTTTTGATGTAATTTTTTGGGTTAGTTGAATATGATCAAAGCTGATCAAAGCATGTACTACAAACTGAAACTTTCTCTTATTTCTAACATGGAGAAGAAGACTGCACATGTAACACTTATCTATCAAAAAACATATTGTATTCAGAAAAGTTGTTGGGTCACAGATACCCTCCCACAAGATCAACTACCCCATTCTTTGCACAAAGGTTTTGCACCTAAACTGACACTTAAGCAATTGCAAAAAATGTTCGGAAAGCAGTTGGTAAATTCTAACAGTTGAGGCACAGTCTATTGATGTGTCTTCTTCATCTTCATAAAACGGTCAAACAAACTCAAAGCTTTTCCCTTGATCAAGAAAGTTGCCACGGATACCTGGGCAAAAAGCAAACAACTTTTAAGGGTCAAAATCTTTTATGCCATGATTAAGAACATGATATGACCGCAACACAAAAATGCAACCTTGAAGTAGAGTTAATATGATACTACCCGTAATGAAATACAACTATACAGCTTTTTAATCTGTTTAATTAAAATTTTACAGAATGAAAATACTCTTGACCAGTTTTGGGTAAGTACCTACGGAGATGTATCACTAACAGAGGAACAGTCCCAGAAGTATTTTACTTCTCAATTTTTTTATCACTACTTATTCCATGTTTGAAAGAAAAAAAAACATCAAAAAATTAGGTCATCAGGATAAAAAGATACTTGCAATATCATAGATCGAATTAGACAACTTATTTCCCGGCGATCAACCTATGATTTCTGTTCCAGTGTTAAAGCCCTGTGGTAACATTTACGGCCAAACCTACACCTGGCAGCAATTCAATAGAATTAACATTTACTTAAGAAAAATATGGTGCAGCATGCAAGGGCTTTTACAGAAGAAAGAAATCCTGAACAGCTGTGCATACACATTTAAATATTTTACAGACAGAAATCTAAAAATTCTTTAGAACCTGGAAAATGGAGATAAAGGGTCAACCGTGAACATTGAATTTTGATATCATACAGAAAAATTGCATCTGAATGTTTTTAAAATGTGGTGAAACAACTGGCTATGTAAATTTCGATATTGTGCATGGACTGTGATTTTGAAACTTTGCAGAAAAGATGGTGTTAGGGCAAACAACCCCCAAAAATCAATAGATTGCATTGAAACTGTAATTTATAGGATCTCCAGAAGAGATACGATAAGCGAAGTGCAAGGTGGAAGAATGCAAAAGGTTTATGTAAGCTGCACATCATTTACATAGACACAGATAAGTCAAAAGAACCACATTCAAAACATACATGTCAGTACCACAATTAAATTACAGCAGCCTAATCACTTTCAAACAACTCCAGAAGAAAACGATTCCTATTCGTCATGTAGCATTAACTTAACCCCAAAGAATAACTAGCAGATTATATTAGCACACTTACCTTGAGCTTTTGTTGACTCGCATCAAGAAGGCCGAGTACAGGCAAGCCATTCTCAATATTAAAATCTGGTGCAACAGGACTGATGTTCAAACCGTGTACAGAGTTGCTGCCTTGAATACTTTTAGGATGAAGATTTTCCAGCTTTTGCACCACATTGTTAACAATTACAGGGGCAGCAGTGACAGTTCCTCGACAAATTATGACATTCCGTGCTATGGCGTTCACAGAAAGGCTCATGCACAGCAAACGTGACTCCAGCTGTTTGAGCCGCCATAGCATTAGGTGCTGACTCATAACATATCCTAAGCTACTAAATTTTTATAAAATGTGAATATATGCGAGTCTCCTCTTAATTAGTGCAGCAGTGCGATCCAAAAGAACCACTATACTGCAGTCTAGTAGATGTAAAAATCAAAACTGGCGAAAATGAAAGCACAACATAGAAAGATAATGTCATCTTAATAGCTTGCATCAATCAAACCAAGCTCAAGAGAAATCTAAAAAGTGTATCTATAACTAAATAAATTTGTTAAGGCAGCAAAAACTAAATCGCAGTACATCTTAAATGCGAGGGCGTTTCATAGGCTAGCACGGATCCTCGCTGGAAAAGCAACACCTCAAACAAAAAGCATTTTTGAAAGAAAAAATAAAATAAAATGAAAAGCAATGGAAGCAAAAACTACAATTGAAAGGAAATCAAAAAGGCTTTTAAATGCGTTATGTGCTCGTCATCTATCATTCCGATCATACATATACCTGAAAGACAATTTGCTCGGTGCTCTCTCAAACCTCAATGACTATGCACACTATTAGATTTCTAGATAGAGATTGCTAAATTATTGGATAAACCCAGCCTTTGAAGTGAACACGGCAAGATTTCATATTATTTCTATCTCAAGGCAAAAAGGCCCTGAAACTGGTCATCTCAGGATATCCACGAATTTCAAAGGTCAAATGCATTAAACACTTTCGCCATGTGCACAAAGCTTTTGTCTCTTAGGACCGTGGTAGGGACGGCAGTACAGTGTCGGACGGAGCGACCTCGGACAGGTTCGGACAAGCAACAAACTGGATGTTGCAAGGCATTAGAAAGCAACATGCCTTGGTAGGGAAGAACTCGCATAGTTTGAAATGGAAATTAGTGACTATATTTTGTTATTCGTCAGACCTTAATCAATTATCCTAAGTTCCTAATCATCCATTGACACGGACCCGCTGAAAAGCTGGGCCCTGCATCAACAAGCGAGTCTTCGTCGCATGCTCATCAGCTCAGAACTCACAGTGAGTCGCGTGCAGAAAGTTCGCTAGACTTGAGAGAGTGGGTGCCGAGTGTGAAGGAAGTAAAATCATATCCTGAAACTGATAGCCATGTTAAAACTCAGTCTCGCAGAGACTTCTACTAAAGTTCAGTCCCTGCGGTAACTTCTTTAAGTCTTGAAACGTCATTGGTGCGGGATTAGGGAGACCCTTCGTTAGCCCCAGGTTTTAAATGTCATTCTTTTATGTTGCTGTGTTAGAAAAAGAAGGTGAGCGCGATTATGGCTACCGGGTTAGCAGGCTTGCCAATAACGCTTACAAACGGGAACAAGCAAAACAAGAAGAAACCATCATTGATAACCCTGCAACTAACTGCTTTGAAATCCTTTCTCATTCTAATGCAATCACTTAGCGGTTTATCTAAAGTCTATTGTAATTTCAATCTCTACCTAGCTGTAAAAATATAGCACTTGGCAAAACAACATCGTTCGACCGGTAATCTGCGAGCAGATTGTTCACGGTATTTTATTCTTGCACGGACTCATTTTTTAGCCGCAAAAGACCGTATGCGTCGAAGAAACATCGCCTGACCCTCGCTTGACAACAGATGCGAGGCATACTTCCTTCAAATTAGAACTGTTTGTCCCGAGCGTTTGTCAAAATGAAGGAACTTAAAAGCTACTTTCAGATGTAGCGGTGTCGACGACTTGCGAAAACTGTCATGACAGGTGGGGGTGAACAAGGAACAAACCCGTATAAGTGTATAAATCTTGTAAGGCGCTTGCACCAGAGGGTGACAACATATTCTACATGTGTTTTTAACACATGTAATAGTATTTCCACTATATTCCACATGGACACCAGATGGTGAAGGCATCATCCGAGATAAACCTGACGATAGTAGAATATTTTCTTTAAAAATAAGCATTTGAGTATTTTAAAGAACAAGTTAAAAGCCTTTTTTGCAACAAACCTTGGTCGCTTATTGTCGCCACAAACTGAACTTTTTGGGAAGCTCTTTAGCATAGCTATGGTCATTGAGAAGGCGGTGGTTTAAGGCAAGTTTTAAAAAATCCCACCTAGGAGTACGCTGTGATAAATTAGTTGGTTGATATTAAAGGATAAAGAATTTTGACACAAGAAGTGGGCTATTGGCCTGGGCTTTAAGTTGTCGTAGAAGGTCATTGCTAAAAAGGGCCACAATAGGTTATTTTAAGGGAGAGGTTGATTGGCGAGGTTTAGATTTTACGGAGTAAGTGATTATAGTCTGGTTCTTTCTTGTTTGAGGAATTAGATATGTTTTTTTGGTAAAACATTGTTCCGTATGAAAACGCTGTATTGTGTTTTGCTACCACTTTGCACTTTTGCAATTTGAACATTTTCCGGAATAATATCTGCGTGTCACAAGCACGTGATATAACGACAATGGCGGACTTAAAACTGACAGATTAGATGCGTTAAAAATAAGAGTTAAAATAAGGGAAGAAAGAAATTGTGTTTGCATTACTTCTTAGTAAGCGTTTTGACTGATAAATTATTGCAGAAGGCTTGCTGTAAGTATCACTCTTGGGCTTTTTCCTAGTTTCTTTGATGTTGTGGATCAACTATTTAAAATGTTGTATCAATTATTTTCTCCTTGTTCATCTTGGCAATCGAACTTGAAGTATTTAAGAGTTTTAGAAGCTCATGGTTGCTGCTGAGGTTCGAATCAACATCTTTATTTGTCATTTCATTTTCAATTTGATCGTCGAATAAAAACTCATATGTTTTTTGTGCGTGCGCAAATTATTTAAATCGTTTTCAATTTTCTTCGAAATAATCTTCTTATTGTCGGCATGCGAAATGCTTTGAGCTGTTTCAGAATTATATTTATTTGACATACGGAGCAATGCGTCTAAAGTCTTAACAAGTCTTTATAGTTCTTCTTAAAGTATTTCTTCTTGCATATCAGCTCCTTCTGGAGCATTAGGGACAGTTGGGTAGTATTTCATGTATGCATATGAAAAATGTTTTCAAGAGAGCATTACACTTTTTTCACAGAGAAAGAAAGTGAGACTAAGGTTGGTGTTAAAAACCGTGGCAAACGAAGGTCGAAATATCAAGTATTCAGATTAAATCGGAAATTATCTAAGAACCTAGAACAAAAACCTAAAATGCCTAATGCAATCCTAATAAAATTCAAAGATTGGGAGTGGTATAACGGAAGAAAACGGCAGTCCATAGTGAAGGAATGGGCAATTACAAGCCAATGACACTATACCAAACGTTCTTGGTAGGTAGGTAGTGTGGAACTTAGGTCTCGACGAACCAGTAGAGAAGATAACACCTCGACAAGCTACATACTGAATCGACAAGATAAACAATTGGTAAATCTAACGATATTGAGTAGAGAATAATCGCAAGAGAAAGGACGAGACTCCCAATGCCAATAGGTTGAGAGGTGAATGCTTATTGGTGCATTTTTACATAAACCACAGGGTCTAGACGGACAATGAAAAGAATCAATGTTGGTTAGCAAATCGAATAGGCAAAAAACGCTTAATTCAAAAGAATATGTGAAACACGAAAATATAAGTTGACCGAAATGGAAAGCAATCATTAGGTCAAGGCAGATGAACATGGAATATAACTTAATAATCGATTGAATTATTATCTAATCAGCTAAAAGCTAGACAGAAACACACTCCTGACAGGTAGCTAAGGCCCTTAAATAACCAGGGGTTGCTCAAATTCTGGATATAGATACCAATCTAGGCGAGAAAATCGAAGCATTGTTTAGGGAGCAATGTATTACCATTGTTTCAATACTACCAGCATTTGACGTTCAAGCAATCGATCCCAAGCCCGCTTGGTACGATACCCAGTGGTGATAAACAAGAACCACAACAATATGGATGACTGGCAAAAAATCAAAGTCTTCTTTCCCAAGAATGCAACAGTATGTAGACGCTGTCTTGTCATTAGAAGTAGTAGATGTAGAACTAGTTCTAGCAGAATTTCTAGTTCCAGTACCTGTAGCAGTAGCTGCGCCACTGGTGGTGCTAGTGATAGCAACAGAAGCAAGCTGTTTACTGCCGTGTCGCAGTTGTTCGTGTTGCTTAGCTTATTGAAATTCTTGGCTCTAGCTTAACTTGAGCTTTACCGGACTTGTGTTACCTAATCTCTCCACCCCCCCCCCCCGACTATCATTTTCAACTCAGGGATGATTTTGCTTTCAAACTTATGTCCCGTTATTTCTTCGGACAGTATTTTAAGTATCGTTATGATTTTCGAAGGCTTGCGATGTTCTATATGCCTAGCCTAAAATGTTTTGGATCGCCCAAGGACAAGGTCTCCTCGTAATGGCTTCAATTGAACTGTCCACTCCATATCACCACGCAGAGCTTTCAGCGCTTCTTCTTCTCCTTCTACGTCGTAGCTGGAGCTTTGACGTCGATCCTCATGCTCTCGCGAATGTTTCCCCAGTTTGACCGGTCAGTCATCCCTTTGAGACATCCTTGATGGTTGGAAGCCAAGAGTCCCGCAATATTGATTTAACATGTCATGCGGCGATGCCCACCTGGGTTGAAGGTTTCGACCGGTCCATAGAAGACGGGGACGTGTACTGGGTTGTCAACTCTGCGGTGGCACTGACCTGCAAAACGTAATCGCCCCATGCATATTGTTGGGCTGATTGGCGGTGTTGAGCTATAAAAATAATGCTGTTGGTATTATGAGACTGATAGGCTTTCCATAAAAGACGAGTACATGTGCCACAAGACTGCGTTCTTGGGCAGCGGTTAGAGGCCAGCTTTCTGAGCCATATACCAGGACAGCGTCGACTGTGGATCGAAATATTTTAGTCTTGAACTCTTCACTGAGACTCTCAGCCTTCCATAGAGTTGACAGCTTGCTTGCGGCAGATGAAGCCTGCACTTTACGGACAGCCATATCCTTATCAACCGAGCTCATCCAGGATCCCAATTAGCAGAAGTCATCTACAAACTCGACTGCAACTGAAGAGAGTGAGAGGGTGTTCTTCGGGGCTTTTGAGTTAATAAGCATGGCTTTTGTTTTTGATCCAAAGATGGTAAGGTCTACTTCTAAGGCAGCTGACTGAAAGCTGGACAATACCGACTGGGCGTTGGAGATGGTTTCCGACAATAGTGCCATGTCGTCTGCGTATTCGAGATCTGTGAGGTATACAGCTGGTTGGCGAGAGCTCTGACGACGTTTCAGAGTTACTGACAGGTCAGAGATCATTGACTCGCGAAGAACGTAGTCAAGAATGATGATGAAAAGGAAGGGAGCAGGAGTGTCTATTTGCAAAACACCAGTTTGTACGGGAAAAGGTGTTGTGTCTGCGTCCTGAGTTGATACGAAGCTGTGGTAGTTTAGATATAGGCAGCGTATTGCAGTGATGATTTTGGATGGAATTCCATAGGCGGCTAGAATAAGAAACATGTGTTCCCGGTTAACAGAATCGAAAGCTTTAGAAAAATCGACAAAAACGCTGCACAATGATGTCTTTCTTGGCCCCATGTCTCTTCAATTACACGCCGAAGAGTCAATATCGGCTCCATGGTAGACCTTGACGTTCGAAATCCGCTTTGATTTTTCCGAAGCAATCTCTCAACAGGTTTTCTAATTCGATTCAGAAGGATTCGATTAAATAGCTTGGCAGTGCTTGACAATGCCAATCACCGGTACGAGCTATATAGCGACAGGTCGCCCTATTTAGGTATGCCGACGATGCGATTTAGTAATTCACGTTTAAGATGGGGTGGAGTAGGGAAAGAATATGTGGGTCATGTAGAACATCGGGTGGCACTCCATCTGTACCGCAAGCTTTGCATTTTGTCAGCTGTCTTCCCGCAGTCAGCACTTCGTCAAGACCTATTTCTCCAGTTCTTATGTCACGCAACGCGTCGGCAGTCACGAAAATTTTTGAAGCGGGATTTAAGTTGTTTAGGAAACCCTCAAAATAGGCTTTCCATCCAGCCAAACGTTCAGTGGGATTGTCTGCTTTGATTTTCGCTGTAATTTGGACTTTCCCCGCAGAGATTACTTATCGTATTCCAGACAACGGACGACTTTCTGCTTTCATCAGAAGCTTGGATGTTTTCAAGTTGACCTTCTATGTATCTCCGTTGGCTTACCGTATACTTCAGAGCTAACACCTTTGATGCTACATTGACTGCGTCCCGTGTGCCCTTGGAACGCCTCCGTCGGTGGTTAGCTATAGCGGATGCGAGCCGAGCACGGGCTGACTTTACTGCAGCGTCTTCCAAGGGAACTCTCTTTTTTGATTCAAAGACAAGAGGGATGTTTTTCTTTGCTGCGATGGCCACAGATTCAACGAATGACATATAGTTTTGTCGGTGATCTGACAATATGGAGGTGAGACAGGTATAAACCATTAATGCAGTCGCTACGAAACGATCTTGAAACTTCCAGAAATGATTTCCGCTGCTTTTCGTTCTGGCAAGTAAAGTTGAAAACCAGAATTTGATGGAATATTATGCTGACATTTGACAAAGCGGAGTAGGTCCTTGGGCTCACTGAAAGGCTGACACCACCGTTTTCTTGATCGTACGCAGATGAGTAAACAAATTTCCACCCACCACCCAGGTCCAGATGCTTTGTGTCTTCCTGGCATCTTATGCGATGTTCTTGAATGCCGACTGCCGCAAGGTTCATCTTTCTCCGAGTCACACAAGCACCTTTGCCTGGGTGGGTCAATAGTCATGCGCTTAGCAGCAGGACTTCCAAACAACAGAAACCCTTGAATTACTTTTCGACAACTACTTCACAGGCTTACCTCTTCTTTTGGAGCTGAAGGAGATGGGAATTCCGTCCTTAGGTGTTCTCAAAGGAAATCGCTTGTCCGGAGCGTTACTTAAGACGCCTAATGCCCAATTCATACTTCGGAGACGCTTTACGCTCGTCTAATTACGGGGGAGGGTAAGGACAGCCTAATTGCC
>QQSS02209930.1:0-11498 GCA_003687565.2 Craspedacusta sowerbii
ATCTATCTATCTATCTATCTATCTATCTATCTATCTATCTATCTATCTATCTATCTATCTATCTATCTGTCTATCTACCTAAGTAACCATTTGTCCATATAGGTATCTACCCTTATATCATTCACCATATTCACCCATTATATGCAAGAAGTGCGCTAAGAACAAGATGACCATAAATCATCTCACCTTAACGCCTGCTATGAAAAGTTTTCCCATGAAACCGTCCACCATCCTTAGCAATGATGCTCCCTACAAGAGGTAAACCAGTCTCGAGTATTAGTCCAGACGAAAGTTCAAATCTGACTGGTTTTATAATTACCTAGTCGTCACGAACTTGAATCAGGAGCTTACGTTAGGATGTTGCTTACACGTCCCTGGAGAAGTTAGTATTAAATTTGGCAGCTATCATTGATGCCGTAAATAAAGTGATCCCTGCTTAATCCATGCTAAATTGCCGGCCATACGCATGTCTGCATAGTTATTATTTATCTTTAGGCTACGGTTGTCTATCTGGTCCTGGTTTTTCGGCTAAAGTTAACAAGCATTGGCTTCATCATGCAGTCAGTGGATATATTTTCTGAATTGCGGTTAACCTATCAGTGCCTTCTGATATTGTAGCGCCCTCAGAATTATTGATATTCATAATTATACTACTAATTTAAACTGATGTGACGTGATAATACCAATAACAACAACAGCACTAAGTCTTTCGCAATTTATTACCGTAAACTCTCCATGGCAACAGCGGTGAAAACAAGAAATCCTTTTCGAATGCGGCTGCAACCCTTGCCCTCGGTGACATGAAATTCTGGTCAATCCAGAATTTTACATGTAAAAAAAATTGCTAAACCTGTTTAACCAGTTTCGTAAACCCGGTCGATCTTGTTATACCTTGTTATACGAGATCGAGTCGAACAGCTCCTCGATTTCGTGGTTGCTTTTCACAGGTTGGCTCACTGGATGCGAATTCTTCAATGAATCCAGTGAAATGGCACTTTGCCAACCCGTCACCACTTGCATGTCCAGCTAAAAATCGAAAAACTCGAGTATTAAGAATTTGATCTCGCTTCTACGACGTAATTCATTTTAAGTTAAGTTAGGTCAGTATTTAGCTAATTAAATTGATGATAATTTATAAATAATTTTTATTTATAATTTTGATTAGAATAGAAAATGCTGAGCCATTCCTTACAGGATGCAGGCAGTGTTACTTAATGACGTAGTCATCTCACTCCTTTGCACACACGCACACACAGACACAAACACACACACACAAACGCATACAAACACAAACAAGTAAACTAACTTTTCACGAATACACAACATACGAGCCAGGATAAGTGCACAGACATGCACTAGCGCGCATACACACACAAAAAAAAACACACACACACACACAACGCGTAAACCTCAACGTACACATTCAAACATAATTCTCGCTCTGCCTACAATTAATTTAGCACAAACCCACATACAGGCACACAACACATGCTCGCTTATTGATTGCTCTACTCAAATATCTTCCTTGTCTCCACGGTTGCTACATGAAGTATGAGACTCACCGCCCTGAATTCAGGGTCCACATGGTCGGTTCCAAACATCTCAACAAAGTTCGCAAACCCTTCGTTTAACCAAATATCGTTCCACCACTTCATCGTCACCAGGTTGCCAAACCACTAGAAAGACAAATACTGTATATGGAATATTCCACGCAAAGGGTTATTTATTGAAGGGATTTTACTGCAGACATCCAAAATATGTTGGCCTAATTTTTGAAAATTTTGAAAAATTAGAAAAGATATTAGTTATTAGACATTAGATATTAGATAGTAGATAAAAGGTATTAAATATTGGATAAAAATAGAAAAAATTTGCGTCAGCTATGGGCTGAAAGACTTGGTTCTGAATCTACAGAATGTGTTTGATGATTTCAAGGGCAACACTTTTCAAGGGCCAATTCAACGCTCATTTGCATCCTGCAGGCGATAAGCGTTTGTGACAGCCGATACGAAGTCAGATATTCGTTTAAGGAATAAAAAGAAAGATGCTTTTTAAATGGTAAACAATACCCATAACAATCTACCCTCTCTTTTTTTGGCCAGGAAAACAAAAACAATGAAGTTTAAGTTTTTTTGTGAGCAGGACGTCGCATCGCTTCGTGATTATCTGATTTTAACCCCCTGGCCAATAAAAACATTCGCCGCTCGAGCGATTTCGACCCCCCGACGTCAGGGCGAGAAAAACTCGGAACTCTTTTCTTAGAAATGCAATGTTTTTCCGTCCCAAGCACAAACATCAATCCATGCCAAGATTTTACTACCACCATACATCATAAATCCCATTGAGCGATAGTACCGCAGATCTGATGTCGCATTTGTTGGGTCAGTATTTCTCTTAGAATCTCATTATTAGCTTTGACAATTCTCTTCTACGTTGAGTTAAACCTGTCAAAACTTTAAAATCTCTCTGCGTTACTTATTACTCATGAATTGCCCGGTTTGTGCTCAACCAAGCGTAATTATAGCTGCTGTTTTATTCTAGAACTCCGAATATATTAATGCTATCAAGAAAAGCACATTAATTAACATTAATTAAAATAATAATAGCAACAATATAATTTTCAAGGCAAAGAATAAAGCTAATAGTTTTTGTGACATTTCGGTCCTTTCTTGGACCATCTTCAGACTAAACGAAAGGACCGAAACGTCACAAAAACTATTACCTTTATTCTTTGCATTGAAGATTTACCCATCGATGGTCCTTATTTCTTCTCTAAAACAATATAATTTCCTTACTAATTTGCAATTTACGCAGACCATCTCATCTCTGTCCCAATTCGCCATGACACTTCGTAAGAACTTACAAAATTAGTTATGGAAAAGCAAATATGCTTCGAATAATGACCATTGACAGTTCGGACAAGCAGTCAACAAACCTGGTGTGCCAGTTCATGTGCGATGACAAGCGTCACTTGTCGCTTGGACTCCACAGTCATCAGTTTTTCGTCGAAAACGAGGTACGCGCTTCGAAACGAGACAAGTCCCCAGTCCTCCATCGCCCCGGCAAGAAAGTCGGGAACAGCTATCATATCTGGAGACAAAATAGAGAGAAAAATATAGCTCTGCTTTATTGCGTACGCCACTTCCAACAGTTCCTGATTTTCGTGATGGCAGAGCTGCTACGTCGAATCAATAATCTATTATTTGGTAATCGCCAGGGGGTAAACACTTTTGGTGTTGGTAGGTGCGTAGCACCAAGTAGCCTTTTGCGCTGTTAGGTAATTTAAAACTTCCTATTCCTTACTTACTACCACGCACAGAAAAAACCACGAACCTTCAAACGCAGCAAGTTGTGGAATTTTTGAGAAATGCAATGCGGGACGCCAATGCTCAAGGGCGCATAAATGTGTGTAGTCTTCGTACTTCTGAGATGTTGGACCCCCGTCTTGACAGTCGATTACAAAAATCTCCGTTCGAAACGATGTTAGCTTGCCAGCCGGCACGGCTTTCTCTGAACTACTTTCCTTCATACTTAATGTTGCTTATCTCACCCTAACAGCAATGCATCCAAGCCAATCTATCAAAACTACGTTATCGCCTCAGGCATATATATACATATATATATATATATATATATACCCTACCCGTTCTTACCTAGCTTAGGCAGTGGGTACTTTGCGCCGAAGAAGTCTTCATAAAAGGAGATGATTTTCGCGCCTGCTTGAGTTGCGTAAGCGATTCGATTCTTGTCCAATTCGCGGGCGTACGTTCGAACCTGCGAACGAATGGAAATCATAGGATTTGCAACTAAAGCCTGATTTCACAGTGATTTCTTCTCAATTAGATGATAATAGTTGGCAACGCAGAAACAAAGGGGAATTGCAGTGCAAAAAGTTTACGAGACAAGAAAACGTCATTCCTGTGTGCTCCAACCTCCAACAGCAACGACAGCGACGAAACAGGAGCAAAAAAAAAAAAAAAAAAAAAACAACAACAACAACCGAACAACATCTTAAGCCAAAACAACAAAAACAACGCCAACAGCAACAATAGCAGAGGCAAGAACAAGAAGCTAATAAACAAACACTAAAACAATTACAAGAAAAAATCTTAAGTGACAAAAAAAAATCTTATTTACGGTGAAATCTTGAATGTTGACCAGTTTGCATCTCTAACAGTAGGCCATATACATACCACTACACCACCCTCTGTTTTTTCCTCGTGGTAAACAAAATCGTTTACTGTCAATGCCACCAAGTATGTTGACATCACCACAGAGGTCTGGAACTGAGTTTCGATTTTTCCGTCGCCTCGCTGCACCAGCTTCTTAACGGGCATATTGGAGTTTGCATTGTAGCTTTCGTCATGCGTTATTGAAATATGAAAGCGAGCCTTGAAAGCTGGCTCATCAAGGCAAGGGAAAACAGATCTTGCATCCGCTGGTTCAAAATGTGTAGAAGCAATGACTCTATGAACGGAAAACAAAATAAATGGAGGAACTGTCTTAAGAAGTTGCCAGTTTAAGCACTTGAATATTTGACGGATGGAGACGAAAATGAAAAATGGATAAACTGTCTTAACAAGTTTCCGGCTTTGAGAACTCAAATATTTTCAGTTATGAAAGGAATGACGAAGCCATTTAAGTTGACATGCGATATGAGGCAACAACTTCATCGAATTTATGTCAGAAGATGATTACGCATCTAAGCAGTTCTGAGCATTAAAGCTTCTTCTGCTCTATGGAAGACCAGAAAGCGAACTCAAAAATAGCTCTACGAACGAGAAGGAGGAAAATAGTAAGAATTAACTGTCTGAACAAGCTTCCTGCTTTATATAGTAAAATATTTTATTAGAACAGCTATGAGAAGTCTGACGAAGAAGTCATCTATTACAATATACGATAAGGAGCAACGGCTTGACTTAGGAATAAATTATGACATAAATTATGAACAAATTATGACAGCAGATGATTGTGTACCTAAGCTTTTTCGTGCGCTATAGTCTCGCCTACTCTTTCTCTATTGAATACCAGAAAGTTCTGGAACTTGATAAAATATTGCTTCTGTGTGTTTAGCTATAAAGTTTTGAATATTGTCGCTGAATGTCTACATGAAAAGCTAATCCACAGCTTGTTGATATTATGTGTAAATATGCTGACTTCCAATGTCATACTAAACAATTACCAATAACTAGAATGTTGAAAGTTCTTCAGAATATATCATTCAGATGCACGAATTTATGCAGCGGAACGTCTTACTCAGATGCAGATTCCGACTTTATATTCAGATTCGTCTTTGAAGTTATTCCCGAGATGAATTTTCAGATTCAAGACTTTCTGCTGCGTTCAGGGTCTTCCGTGAACAAGCATTCCCTAATTATGCATGAATTAATTTTCTCTTATCATGGATGATTTAATCACCCCTTATTATGGATGAATTCATACTCCCTTGTTATGCATGAATTAATTATTCCTAATTATGGATGGATTAATATTATAAAAATGCTTTGAAAGCCCTTCGCTGTACCTCGCATTAGCTGCTTGTACTCCCTATGCTCTAGCCTAATTAATTAATCCTATTTATTATCATAACTAATACATCAATTCCAATTCATTACATGTCTCAATTAATTATCAAACCAATCAATCAATCAATTAATTAGATAATTCTTCAATTAAGTAATTAAGTAATTAATTAATTATATAATTAGCTTGTTAATGATTTGATATTTTCTTTGACACGAGTAGGATATTTAATTCCCACCTCTCTCCTCCACTCTTCGTTTTGTACTTGCTTTTGTACAGTCCTGCCAGACTTTGCCCGAACTTGGCTTCGTACTGGATAAAAACTTCGTAAATCCTCTCCTTTTCCAGCTCTCTCTCCATTTCAACGACAAACATGTTCCAACGTTTTATCTGCGAGACGCGGCGAATCTTCTGCGTTTTCGAATCCGCGGTCACATTGACGAAGAATATATAAATATCTCGTCCGTGAAAAACTATTTTGTCTGTGGGCACACGGCAGCGCAAGACCATCCTTACACTGCCAGGAAACACATCCTTTTCCAAGTCAATGTCCACACTGATAAAGTAGTCTTCCACTGTGAGTGTGATGGGCAACCGAGAATCCTTATAAGGAAACTCCGTCGGATTTAGTATCACTTGGACTTTCGTTTTGTCTGCATGCGATAGCGTATCGCCTAGATTTGTATCTCCATCATTTTCTGCATGAGTCCTCCTGTTGCTCATATCGTGATCTCCAAAATAATTTGCAAATGTGGAGCTGTTGCTTTTAAATTGAACTTCGCTTTTGCTGTTTTGCGTCATTTCCGCCGAATCTGCCGACGAGACGTGAATGACGTCAGACACTCGAATTACGTCATCTTTTCTTGTCGCTCGTCGAACACGACTGATTTTTCCCGAGTTCGTCGCAACATCCTGAATAGCTTTATCTAGCTTAGAGGCTAACTCTTGGCTGGACCGTTTTAACATCCTCACTTTGGCAGCAGGATAGAAATGAGGCTTTGCTAAGAAGATCCACGTTGCTACAACGCCAGTTGCCATAATCAATGCGAGCGAACACATTATTAAGGTGCGTTTTGAAGTCCTAAAGCCATTAATCTTTTCAACAGGACTGCCGTTTTGAGTAATGGAAAAAATCTCAGGATGGTTCGACGCATGATCTTCAAAAGCAAGAGATCGATACATCTTTCTTTTGTAATAATCGACGCAGCAGTTAATCAATCAAACGTCTTAATGAAATTATTAAAGCAACATTTGGGCATCGGTGATAATCCAAAATTCACCGGTTGAATCTATCAGGTCTTTCTTATTTCTTTTAGATCTTTAAACTGACGCTATCTTGAGACATGTCCAAGTCTATGAGCTGAATCTAAACAGATCATGTACGAACACAAACATCTCTCGTGTCCATCTGAATATTTGCTCTATGAAATTACACCAGGTTATGCCAACATCATAGACAAAAGCACAAAAGGAAACGATGATATATGAAACGAGTTGAGATGCATATTCATATGCATACATATATATTACCGTCATATATCTCTTTATATAAAATATCGAATGGCTATTTGCCAAAGCTTGGAACCTGGGGCGCTTCAAACGGCCATCCTCCATCCTTGTTTTGAACGCGTCTCTAATAATTAATGTCTCTCACTGTTATACTTTCGGTGCCCGTTTAGTTGTTGCTGTTGTTGCTGTTGTTGTTGTTGTTGCTGTTGTTGTTGTTGTTGTTGCTGTTGTTATTGTTGTTGTTGTTGTTGTTGTTATTGTTGTTGTTGTTGTTGCTGCTGTTGTTGCTGTTGCTGGTTGTGTTTTATATGCATATGTGATTATGTAAATATGGCATCATAAAAGCTTAGCACCCAAATTTTGTACTATCAACAGATTTGGTAATACTTATGGTCGTACTGATGCTGTCTCTTGCTTGCAAATGCTGCGATATTTATATATGACATTGCTATATCCTATGTGCCTATGATCGCAGTTTAAGATCTAAAGTTTTGGCGTCTGATGTTGTATCACGCGGACGTCGTAACTTCAAGGTCCACTGATGCCTACACTTGAATGCCTTCCAACTTGGTATGACTGTGCTGGACATAAGTGTCATAAAAGGAGAGTAATTAATTCTGAGTGACTACAGGACTTGACGAAAACCAAGGTTAATCCTGTGTTAACATTTTTGTAACAGTTTTAATCGAGCATTGCGGACGTTGTGAACTCGCCGACAAAACGAAAATTTTGCTATCTACGTCAATCCAAAGCGAGACTGTCAGATACTCGACACAATTTTTTTTACTGCTAATGACTTAGCAGCCATTCACTTTTACATTGAAGGTGGAGGTTTGGGGCTTGTCCTCTGGCGAGGATACCTTTGAAGTATGGGAAATTATGGGTGCTTCAATGATGCACCCGGTTTTGCTCAGCTTCGAGCTGGATTATCCAAGGCAAACAGGTTATCCACGGATAGGGGAACTTTCCACAGAAGCACATCCTTTTCAAGGAGAAGTCCTCACAAAATACGTAGTCTTTTTTTGTACATGAATCTAGGGAAGCGACCCAAGAAGGTGAAGAATAAATGGATAACTGCTCAGCGGGACAGGAATTTAGATTAATGCGAACCTTGCCCCGATTTAATTTTTATCAGACATGACTTAATTGAAGTCGACAAAGACCACCCATATATTACTAAGCATAGTAACCAAGGTAAATGATCAGGTGTCTCATCTGTTAAAGGAATTAACAGTAAATATTTAAATAACACATGATTTTTAAGTACGAGACTTGGACAAAAACAACAACACCTTTAAATCTGCGCGACATGTTTCGATCTGAAATTTCTTTAATTTGTCGGCTTACGTTTCTATGGCAACTGTTCTGAAACTTATTTATATGTAGGGTTACGGTTATCAATTTATTATTCGCTTGAAAATGACTTTTGGAGGTCGAAACATGTCGCGGAGATTTAAAAGTGTTGTTATTTAAATTGTAATATAATATATTGATAACAATAATGACAGCAATAATAATATTAATAACAATAACAATAATAATGATAAGAGGAAGAAATTATTAATAATTAAATGAATTAATATATTGAGGCGCATGTACAAACAAATAATCATTCTTTTTATCGACCTACCCGCTTATATTAACATCAATCCTGCAGTCCAGACACTGCGGCAAACTATTAATCCATCATGAATTCACTGACCAGAATTTTCAGCTACGTGTACCCGAAGTAACCTATACCGATTTTGAAACGCCAAGTTAGAATTTAAGACCTTCGAAATCCCAGCGTAAAGAAAGTATAGGAATCCAAGATGGCGGGCGAGAACATGCGCAATGTGTGTCGCGTTAAACGCTTGACTAACTCGACTGGTTTCCTTACAAGATCTTCAAAAGAAAGACTTGACGTCCAAAACATTAGATTACTATAAGGTTTTTGATTTGATTCTCTTCTTTAACCCGCATTAAGGTGGGGTGGTCCGATCTTTGCATCTCGAGGTCATGTTATTTTTAGCGGCTTTTGGCCTGACGTCACTGTTTACGCTTGTCGTCTTTCGGTATGGTCTGTGTTTTATACCAGCTTGACGGTTTCTTGCATAAAGCTTTTTGGTGATGCAAGCCTGTTCACACATAGTTTACAGATACATACTTTACACATGCCTCGTTTTTATCTTGTTCTTTGACACAAATCTTGTTTGGTTTTCTTGAGCAAATGCCCGAGTTATCCTGAAGGTTTTTGTCCTTATCCGTCAATCTTTCGTTAGCTCAATCTTTCACTTGATCGATAAATGCGACAGAAAACGCAGCCACCAGAACAGTACAACAGTAGCTGACTTCTGGAAGCATTCGGAATCCGTAATTTAGACCGTTCTTTCTAATAAGCTGACATACTTCCTCACTAATTCATATCATTTCGCACCTCATTCCCTAATTCATTAAGTGGACTCTCTCTCGTGATAGACACTCTCCTGATAGATAACTGGCTCACAATTCTATTACTCGCGCACTATTATGAACAATCCATTCCTATACGAGCGCACTTGAAGTTTAAACACACAAAGGTAGTTCACTGACCTCAGGCTCGAACTCATTGACCGTAGGTGGAATTAAAATGTAAAATGTACAGCATACTTAAAATGTATTTAGTAAGTCCAACTAATGTCACATATATTACAAAAATCACCAATCAGTAAGTCAGCCAGCACATGTCAATGTTTACAGTAACTGACATTGGTGCAAGCAGGGGGAAAGGTTAAAAACAAAGCTTTATCAAGTAAAAGAACAAAGATCAGAGGTAAGCTTGCAGAGAGTATTAACATAATTACCGGACGAAGGAAGTCTTTTACTTTCTTTTAAGCTCGAGGATACACCAAATTTCTAAAAACTTTCCTCGAGTGGTAATCTTTAAGGGGATGCGTAATGCACGGAATACAATTCACCAAAACAAGAGCACTGAAAGCGATGCTCCCGGACTTTATCCAAATGTAAACATGGGAGCTGAGAATGGCATATGATACAAATAAGTAGAAACTACGCTGTACAAATGCACGCACGCTGTGATCGTTCGATCGAACGGCAATTAGGTGCGTTCGAAGTTCGAAGATGTCGCTGGCGTTGGATCGGCACCTACAGAAGCCATTTTGGCTTCGCTCTCTGTCTCTTCTCGCATGGCCTCCTCGGCTTTGTTACAGCAGCGAAAAAACTGCGCGCTGCTCTTCTGGCTCTTGGCGCATGTGCGCATCTCCCTGGAGAAATCGTAGTCGGCTTTTTCGTGCACGTGGAACTTCATCTTGTTGTTGTGCGCCATGTTGAGTTTGCGCTCGGCGATCGCCAGGTTCACCATGCACGTGTAGCCTTTGCGGGCCGCCAGACGGCCCACCGTGCAGCACCGGCGGTCTGGGTCGAGCGATCGAGATTCGACTTCGATTCGGATAACTATTTCACTGGATGCGGCGAGCGGATCGCCTTCTACGGAAAAAAAGTTGATTTTCTTGCAGCCCAGCAACAGCAATGCAACAACAACAACAATCCCACAACAACATCAATCTCACCCCATAAGGGATCCCGTAACAACAGTGATCCATGAACAGTAGCAATGCCACAAAAAGATCAATCTCACAACAACATAAATTCCACAAGAACATCAATCTCAACACAGCATCAATCTCACAGCAACAGCAATCCCACGACAACATCAACGTCATAACAAAAGGAATCCCGTAACAACAGCGATCGCAAAACGCTAGCAATGCCATAGCAACTGCAATAATAACAAGCCAACGGTGTAGCATTCTTCATAGCTAGTAGATTAAAGAAATTCCAAACTTGAGAGGCGCAATTTATGTTTGAAGCAAGATCTCCGAAACAATCTGCTGTGATTAAGCAGAACTGAAGTCAGTTCGCCCTTAAATTCATTTAGTCGAAACATATGCGAGATATTAAATTTGCAAGATATTGGTATTTATTGCATTCGAATAGACTGGATGTATGCTACGAATGAACAAGATGGTACTCAATAATAGGATCAGCTAATCGAAACGCATTTGGCTTCTCAGACGAAACTATAGCTTTCAGAACTTGTAGCAACTGCGTTAGTTGACGAATGCGAGCACAAACCTTGACCAGACGGCCGGCAGGAACGTCGGGCCGCAAAATCGGAAAAAATTGTGACGTATATCGCTGCAGCTAGAAAAACTTTCATTTCTTCACATTCTTGACCGCACCTTGCTCATACGATAATTTCCAATCAGAATCATGCGCGTCTGTAAAATGAAATGAAAAACGGATTAAAGTCGCGAGCTTCTCTGTATAAGCGTACAGACATATACATACATACATACATACATACATACATACATACATACATACATACATACACACATAATACATACCTACATACGTACATACATACATACATACATACATACATACATACATACATACATACATACATACATACATACATACAT
>QQSS02209940.1:0-11497 GCA_003687565.2 Craspedacusta sowerbii
GTAGAGAAAAGGCACCCGAGGGCAGATGGCAGGTGACTAGTAAACAACACCAAAATAGAGACATGAGCTGTAATCGTAACTTATCTAGATGTTCCGAGATCCGCCACAGATGCCGCTGGGCCGCTGGAAATGCGCCCCCATCATTGATTGCTTCGTGAGGCGTAGCAGTCAAGACGTCGTTTGATAGCATTGACACAACCATTGGCGGAGCAGCGATTGGAGTGATGGATACGTTTTCAACTAGGTCTTTCGTATGTCCGACAGTTATTCGTGCCAGCGAGGTCCCGTTGTTTCCTTCATGTGTGTGATCCGGCTGATTCTCACAAAACGATGCGATACCGCGCAGTCATCAAAAGAGCTCTGCACTTGCGAGTTTGCGATTCGGAACAGCGCCATACTACAGTTCCACCCTTGTTTTCGCGTTTTTTTTTTCAATATTCACATCGTCTGAATATCAAAGTAGCTCTTCCTTGCTCGCTACGTCAGAATGACAAGTCCATATTCCTTATGAATATTAACTTTCTTGCGTTGCCTTCACAACGCGCGCTTTAGGAGAGTTCTCCCAAACGTAGCAGTCACGACCTTGTTCGACAATGCTGACACGACCATGGGCTGAGCAGTGATTGGATTGATGGTTTTCAACTAGGTCCTTCGTCATATGTCCGACAGTTATTCGGGCCAGCGAGGTCCCGTTGTTTCCCTCATGTGTGTGATCCGGCTGATTCTCACAAACGATGCGATACCGCGCAGTCATCAAAAGAGCTCTGCACTTGCGAGTTTGCGATTCGGAACAGCGCCATACTACAGTTCCACCCTTGTTTTCGCGTTTTTTTTTTCAATATTCACATCGTCTGAATATCAAAGTAGCTCTTCCTTGCTCGCTACGTCAGAATGACAAGTCCATATTCCTTATGAATATTAACTTTCTTGCGTTGCCTTCACAACGCGCGCTTTAGGAGAGTTCTCCCAAACGTAGCAGTCACGACCTTGTTCGACAATGCTGACACGACCATGGGCTGAGCAGTGATTGGATTGATGGTTTTCAACTAGGTCCTTCGTCATATGTCCGACAGTTATTCGTGCCAGCGAGGTCCCGTTGTTTCCCTCATGTGTGTGATCCGGCTGATTCTCACAAACGATGCGAGGGCCCGCAGTCATCAAAAGAGCTCTGCACTGGTGAGTTTGCGATTCGGAACGGTGCCATACTACAGTTCCACCTAGGAGTAGTAGTAGGTAAGGTAAAATCGATGAAATAACATAAATCTATAGCAGTCTCTCTGTACTCGTTTCTTTGTCTTTAGAGTCTCACGATCCTAACACCGTTGCTCTCTCGACAAGCTGACTTTCGTATCGGTGGTGTAATTGATTAAAATAAAGGTCGAAAAGTGGTTGTAGCATGTTTCTCTAACATACAGTCCGGAAAATGTGTACTTCGTAGATATCAAGCACTTTATATTGCAGCATTAGCGAACTTGAATGCTGAATTTATTTGTGGCTGTGGAAACGTCGTAGTAAACAATCGCGCTGACTTACCGGTCTTTGCATCCAATAGTGTGATAAATACAATAACGAGAATAATGTATCAGTTCGCCCCGGACTCCCCTAATTAGCTAGTTCAAAACGCTGCATTTTGAGGTCTTATTTCATATTGCAAATGCATATTCATATCAAATTGTGACAAAGGAAAACAATAAAATACTATTAAACGAAGCAATATAGTCCTCGCACATATTGCCCAGGATATTATAGAAGCCGAAGATTTTTAGTTTTGTATCCGCAAATATGACCTATCATTCCCATTGCCTCTCGTGAAATCGTTCACCAAGATCTTCAAACAAATCACAAGGATTGCCGGGAAAGCAAGAAAATAAGCTTTGAGACCCATCCTAAACCCAAGTGCATGGAACTCTAATAAAATTCATTTCCTCTGTCCCTATAGCTGGTGACTTCTGGTGGCCAGAATCAGGTTTATATTTTTCTCAAAGTTTTCTTCGAAATCCAAGCATTTTTTTCTGATTCGACCGTCATGAACAAGTACCCTGATGTCTGGACAGAGAGGGGTGCTTTGTGCTCATCTTTTTGTAAGAAATATTTGAAAGTCGATTAACAGAAATCGCTGTCAACTGTTCGCAAAATCGCTTCATCCAGCCAAACCTAATTCGGAGCAGTGGCCCAAGTATCGCCATCAGGTTAAACCATTTTGGCCTACATGACATCCTGGGTCCGAAGCTCTTCGCCTGGTCTTCCCATTTTTTAGATAAATGCCGACCCTGGAATAAAGCGACAATGTTCATTGCCGACCCAGGAATAAAGCGACAGCGTTCGCGTCACTACAAACCAGCCGTTAATGTTCGTTGTAAGAAATAGTATGAAGAGCAGGGCCATGCTTTCTTGTGATTCATTGGATATAAGAGATTTTTCAAACTGGTTATTGCTTTCTGTTATGCCAGAGGCTCCACTCGGATGTACTTTAAAATCTTCCGTAGAGAAAGTAGTTCGTTTAGAAGCCAACAAGGCCATTCGTCTTCAAGATTGATTCTTGTTGTAGATTTCACAGTTACAGTCACAGTTACAGTTACTGACTATATACATTTTCTACGCACATTTATGCAAAACCCCTCACATAATTAGTACAAATAGAGGATTAAATTGGTCAGACGCCTGGCAACACGTCATGCCCATGTTGACCCGGAGGTTAAATTACGCTTACGGACGTCATAAACATGATCACGACTGCTATTAAATACCCGCAGCATACACCTCCATAATTGACTGTGACCCAGCAATGTACAACATTATCAACACCTCTCTTTTCACGTAACTACCAAAGTTACGTCATGGTCGTACCGTGTTCTCGAAATTCGGACCTTGACCGTGTTCTCACGTTCTAGGTCTATGTTTAGCAAACCGAGTTCTTGAACAACGACGTTTAAACCGCTCGGAAAACACTTTCCGACTAATCAACTTAGTCAAGTAAATGCGTGTCTAACTGTATCATTATCGGACTTATTGGATTTCCTGTCAGTCATGCACAGTCATCAAGCATAACCAGTTTTTCAGCAGGAAACCAATTCAGATCTCATATTTCTTGAGAATTTAATATTTTTTTAACACGCTTAGCTACCATACAGCATGGTGTACGTATTGAGATCCATGAACCGTTGCGATTCTGAAGCCAGGAAACTTTCTCTGTCATTTCTTAGAGCCACGACACGCAAGTTGCATACAACATTAGGCGCTTATGACTTGTTGCCACGGCAAGCTTTATCCCGAAAGCATGGATTATACGTTTTCCTGAGTTAGGTCCATTTTCTCAGTTTTCGTTTTGGTGAAATGAAATTTCAAAAAAATAAAATTGAAATCAAAACAAATCTTGCGCATAAGTATCTCTTCCAACTGCTGAACGACTTGTCAACATTAAACAAGACGCCGTGTTGCTGCAGTTCACAACTCGGTAATGAAGAAGTAATAAGTGAACGGCAGTTGAAAAAAAATGGAAATTTGACAGAGAACTTACTCTCGAAGATATTAAACATGGTTGTTATAAGACATACGTGGAGTACTAAGTCGTCGCACTTTGCACTATCGGAACCAAGTTCAAGATGATAGTTATACTAGTCAATGACGCAAGCTTTTTATTGTGCAGTCATCAACAGCTACTGATGTGAATGAAACATCAACTAAATGTAAGGCGAATGAAATCCCTTTTCCAAAAATACCACATCGCAATATTTTAGCCAGAGTCACTGATCATTACATCTTTCTCAAAAATCTGACACCTTTTTTCCGGCGAATGGCATTACACTGCAATGGCTCAGCCATATCAAAAATCGGAATGCAAGTTGTAAGAGTCTTGCTGTTATTATCAACAGTTTCACCATATACTATCCGAATTAGATGTAGTCTATCCTACCATTTATACAAAAGGCTCCATCCGATCCAGGAAAGTGGAAGTTGCAAGACCTTAGATATTTCATTCAGGCTCCCTAGCACTTCTTCGATCATCGATCAGGGCCGTGCGAGAATGGATTCTTTAACGCGTTAGTTGTTCAATGAATGCTTCCGCAGTTTTGGTTTGGGTTGAATGATATGTCATAATCAACCCAGAAGTCATCATTCTTCCAATTGTTAGTAAAACAGTCACTCGGAACTAAACAAATCTTTGGATCCTCGAGATAATGATTCTTTCCCCCGGAATGGAGCACAATATCGTTATGTTGACAAATTCTCTCCCTATTCGGGGCTTTAAAACGACCGCGGTATTTATGGCGCGAGTCGGATATCACCTGGAATAGAATTGATTGCTAATATGCACAGGGAGTCACAGGAATGAACATGTCGACGTAATCATCGACGTTGTGGACGTCCTCGCTATCACCACTGTCTCATGCTGTTATTTGTTGGGGCATGGGCAACTTGTCATGCCACACGACAAAGGCAAGAAGTGAAAAGGCCACTGCATATGAAGGACGTATAAAAGAAATAAATATAAATACGGCAAAGCAGACACAAACGGAGTGACCGCTGCTAGAGGAATCCTCTTTTTTGCAAGTAAAATTCACATTCCGGTTAAACGGTTAGAATACTATGAAATCCAACTTACACATGAATTATGCACACTGCGCTAAGCGATGGAGTAAGCCAACCTATTTCCAATTACGAAGCATACATGCCATCTACAGTCAAAACAAAAAAAGATGCAAACACACGCGCGCTCGAAGCTTTCATATGCGTGCCTGATCACCTTCTACAAGCACGACCCAAGGAACACGAATAACATTAAAACTTCTCAACGTCCGTTTGAAAGCACCTTTCTTTTGGGTTGCAGACATTACAGACATTACATTGTCGCGTTCACATATCCTGCAATTATTAGTTCGCAATCAACTACACGATTCTTAAGTCAGTCATAATTCTTTATCCAACGTTGGTGTCACGAAAACGACGTAAAGATTCCTCCGAACAATGCACTTAAGCCTTCATCTTTGTTAGTACGTCTTCCTTTGCTAGCCATGTTTGCAACGGCTATACGAAATCCCGATAGTTGAGTAAAAGTTTTGCTATTACCCGACCAACTTCGAACTGGTTTAAGAGCATTGCGCAACTTCAACTAATCAGATACTTGGAATATAGAGTTGATAAACTTGAGGTTGACAAGCTGCAAGTGTTCAGTTCACAGCAATGCAAGTTTTCCATCGCTCTAAGAGTCGTTTACTAGGGACAGTGACCAAAATATCGAAGACATGCGGTTTCGAGTTTCCATACAATAGTTTGTTTCATGTTCACGTTTGTTCATGTTTCATGTTCACTATTTTTAAGTTTTTACCTTACCACTTAACATATGCTGCAGATTAGACAGCCCTGCGAATAATGTCAATGAAACGAGACATCGAGGCGTATGCTTAAAGACGGTAGTTCTCTCCCAAAAAGGCACAAGGGACGTAAGTTGGAGGCTATGGAGTACGTAAGTTTATTAACATAAGTATTAACGTGAAGCCGACTAAATTTCTAACCCAAATACAGTCACGTACTGCGTCTTACTTGTAACATTACTTAACCTAACTCTCATACCCAATAACTGTCAGATATTCTAAAACCATGAACGGTTCACTATGGTAACTTCATTAGCTAATCAAACAAAATTACTACACGGCCTGCTTTTTTCTGATCTTAATTGCACATTTCTTTTCTCGCAAAGCTCTAAAATGCAATCGCTTGAGCTCAAGCTGCAAATTATCACGAAGCGCATTTACATGCAGCAAGCTTTTCTGGAGGCTAGGTTTTTGAAACACACAGGTTGTGGGTAAACCTGGGAACGGCATACTTTTGAAAGATTTGCACACCAGACACGTTCTAACCATTCCCACTAGAATGTGACGATCGAGCACAAGTCGGGGGTATTACGAAGTCGTAGTCATGAAATTTGGTTCGAAGTCCATCCAACAGATTAAAGCTCGATGGTGAAGCTTCATTCACGAGCTCGGCGCTAATCCCGCAAGATGATAAGCACGCGAGATATATCCTAGACTTCGCGACAAGCACGTGAAACCTGGTGACTAAGTCCTTTTAGTAAGGAATTCCGGGAGAATTTTGACATCAATTGCTATTGTTTCTTAAAACGATCAATGAAGTTCGTGTTTCTCCCGGCGGTCTTAAATAGGAAATACGATTCCTGCGCTTGCAAGAACTCAACTCAAACGCACGCACATATTCTAATAACGCGAGCGAAATCTGTCGGGGTAGCAAATGAAAAAGGATCACCGATCAGTATGAAAAACCCTTAACGCTCGGGTTCTTACGGGTTCGTCTTCTGTGTGACGCAAATGCCCTGAAAGTAGGTCTGTCAAGTCGATGCAACGCTGATTGACCTAACATCGAAACCCAGAAAAGAATTAGCTCTTACTGAGATAATTTTAAAAAGCGACGAGAGCCACAAAAGGGTGAAACTCACGCAATTACGCCTTCGTTTCCTTTTCACAGAAACATTTTCTATTTCTCGCGAGTACAGCTAGTCAGTGGCCTAGCAATTGATATATTGTCGCCCATTGCTTACATTGATAAAGGAAGTCGGTCATACGATGAATTAACCAGTAAAGTAGGCGAACGAATTAACCAGCGAAGCCAGCTTTAACATAGTTAATCATCAGAATTAATCATAGATCTACATCGGGACGATGCGCAAAAACTGTTTTCCAAACTGTTGCAGATAGATTTACATTTGTGCAAGTCACGTCAAGACAAAAACATACCCGAGTATAGGTACAACACTATTACGACGATTAGCATACGATACAGCGCGTCTGTGCGCAATCGAGCAGAACAGAACCTGCCTTCCGGCCCATTGCTCAGTCGAGACGATTTATGAGCTCAGCTTTGAGCCGGTGGTGGACGCAGTGACCTTTGCGCCTGCATAACTAAGCAGCCCCAATTTTGATACCGTCGCGAATATACGAAAAGTGGACAATAAGATGCCGATCAAACATGTTCCACAATATTTCAACTTACTGCTATGTCGAAGTCTCCGAAGGTCCAAACTTCGTCAAAATAAATAAACAAATCCAAAAACTTTGATAATACAAAACCAAAAAACAGTACCGAAATCAGCGGGTCATACTCTACAAATTCTGACCGGAAGGATGTTCATCTTAATCAAGTCAGTTAAAGTTGACTCGCTCGCTCATTTAACTAAGAATAGGCCCGCGTTTTTAAGGTCACTTATGTCACGATACAGCACGATACCACAACATTCCTGCAGCGTCTGAAGGACAGATTCACTTCTCAACACACAGTGCGACAACAACAACAACGAATGCTACTGCTTACGATGCGTTGCGATGTAAAACAACTGCGCAATGTCTCGTGACGTATACCCACCTGAGAACCAAACAAGACAGCGACACTCAAGGCAGGAATAAAGTCCCTAAAAAATCAGAAGTAACATAAAGCCGCCACATCAGAGTCAACGACGATCTTTAAGAAACACACCACACGAAGCATTTAAGTTGTACACGAAACCCCTTCTCGCTTCTCGCGCTTCGGTCCCTACCTAAACGTAGGAATGCGACATCCCGGCCGGTAGACCAAAAACGGCTGTCTGCCGCGCATGAATGTAGACGATTCCAGCCCCGGTGATTTCGTTGAAATGAAGCTGCAAAAAGCAGTTCAAACGGAATCCAGAACATGACTTCCCTTGCCTTGACTACTACACGGCGAGCGAGACTATAGGAGATCTCCATTGTAACAACACAGTAGCAAACTCACGATCAAAATCATCCCGCATCGACTTCAGCTGCAAATAAAAAGCCGTGGCGGAGACTCATAAATCCACTGAAGACCAAGAGATAGCTCCAAACTGCCCCTAAATTCAAAGGAACTTAACACAACAAAGCAGAATGCACACAAGGAAGAATTACGCCACTTTATCGGCTTAGGGCACTAAAACCTATATGTATAAGAAATAAATAGCAATATTCGCTACCTTCATAGCCATTAATGCGCATACTTTTGTGCCATAAAGACCCACCCAGCTAATCCGACGGCACGTGAACAATTATAGCGTACAGCCGCGATGCGCGTGTATGCAGTGTACGAAGACGTCAGGGTTAACGCGGACGTTATTGCAGTCAAAACACACGATTTCGCATCCGCGTATTCCCTGATCAAGGCTTCTGGACAGATGCACGAATATATAGCTTTCCACTAAGACAACATAGCTTCTTCACTAGACTTCTGCAAGCAAGCTACATGCATGAGCGATAGGCGTGGATGACATACGCAAGGGGAGTGTGCGCTAGTAAGACGCATAATGAATGCAAATAAAAAGTGGTGTGACCCGCGACGGACTTAAGTCACTAGTGTCCGTGGTGAATAGTTAGTTTGTACGCCTACTGACAGACGTCAATAAAAAGCATCTGTGCACGTTTTCGACTTGGCTGAGCACACTTCGAAAAAACGCGGGTACGCGAATGAAAAGATATAAATTCAAAATCAAGAAGAACAACATCAGGAACATTGAAACGCTTCCACAATAACGTCAACTTGCTACAGGGCAAGTTTTAAATCCAGGCTACCTACGACAATGCAGGTACTTTCGAGCTCACATTTTGGCTCAGCCTGGAACGTGCAAAGAACTGGTCACTGAAACTCGCAGTTACGCTTACAACAAAGTGAGTGTATTTCCTGCTGGATACCATGTTCGGCAACGGTATATACCTCTGCAAGCGTCCTCTTGACCCGGATGTGCCTGGATAACGATCGTGAACACACAAATAAGTTACAATTGGGGAAAACTTTGGATATATGTGGTCAAGAAAGTGACCGCTGTACATCGGCGCTTCACATGTTTTCAAGACAGGCCAGCGAGCATCCCACGAGGGCAATGCTTCCAGTAATGAACACCCGCGTTTTGTAGAAGTCCTTTCGAGACTCCGCAACAGCATACGCGTATAGGATAGCCTCGCGAACGCTGGACAGCGCAACAGTGTTCGGTGCAGGGATCCGCGCATCGGCAGACTTGCGTTGTTGATCGGCCAGCACTTGTGCCCACATGAGTTCGTTTTGCTTGGCCCAGCCCAAGCCCAGAGAATTTTCGCACACCAGATATCCAATTTCGTAGTCGGTTGTTGGTGCAGCCCCTAGTGGATCGACTGTGTTAGGTGAGAACAGCACCAAATCCCATCTCAGAAGTTGGAGCAAAGCCATTAGCACGGTTCCATCCCTATTACCAGTGACGTTGAAAAGCAAGATATTTCGCTCTCGCTCACTGTGATCGCGTTGCTGATTGGCCCAGTCGACGAAAGCGCGCATGCTAGCAGGAGTATGAGCACCGTCCAGGTAAAATGTTATTCCTCGCTTCTCAAGCGTTTGCCAACGACCACGCAAATTTGCCTTGTTAATGCCAGCAATAAAAGCTTTGACCAGACTCAGCTGCTCCAAGTTTTTAGCAGATGCTTGCTCAGGATAGTTTGCCTTGTACTCAGAAAGCCAAATCTTGCATACGTGAGATGCAAGGACAGCGTTTTCCTTCCAGAAGCGGTCCTTAATAGCACCTTCAATCCCCTCCATTTCATCAGGCAACGTGGCCAAAAAGAACGCAGCACCTTTCTCGCTGGCGATATTTCGAAATACGGTCAACACGCTACTTTCTTGTACACCAGACACAATCGGTCGCCCGGTTTTGATAATGCCGCCCTTATGCCAGGCTATGGCCTCCAGTGTATGTCCAAGTCTGTCTACATGATCGTAGTCTATTTTTGTTATAGCGCAAACAACGGGATTCTCCAGGATGTTAGTGGCATCGTACCTACCTCCAATGCCGACTTCAATTACAGCAACATCGACCTCCTTTTTTACAAAACAGTAGAGCGCCATAACAAATAACATAGGAAAACCCAAAGGGGTAAATTCGTCTAGCTCACCATTTCCGAAACTAGAAATTTTATCCCGACACTCAACGAAATAGGTGCCGAATTCTTCGCGCGAAATCGGCTCACCGTCGACCCGAATTCTTTCTCGGTGTTCGATCAAATGCGGCGATATAAAAGTGCCAGTGCGCATACCACACTGTCGTAGAATGCTTTCCACTAGGGTACACGTAGACCCCTTACCTTTTGTTCCTGCTACATGGACGCACCGCAAGCGAGCCATGTCTTGGGAGGAAACACCAACTCTACGTAGCATCTCTCGGGTGATAACAAGCTTGAAGGCTTCGTCAGGTCGCTTGGCACGATGCCAGGTAGATATGGCACGAATAGCCTCGTGGTAGTTCTGTTCCGCCTGTGACATTTCTCACTTAACTGTTTTCGGATGTGCAACTTTCCTGCGGCTGCAATGATACGAAAAACACCAAGAAAAGCGATTACATCAAGAAATGCGTAGACTCATTGACGCAGTTGTGACATCCACTCATGGTACTCTCAAAATTGAGCATCTTTAATTGAGATAACATAATAAGAGTACCGGCAGGATTCAGCGATCCAAGTTAAGCGCCTGAATGTCATTTCTTAGCGAAGCCACACAAGCTTTTGATTCACGATCAAGCAGCTATTCCAATACTAGCTACAGACTTACTCAACGGATAGAGCGAAGCAACCTATACAAAAGAGTTGGGTGCTTGGAGAAAACATCATACAATAATAATTGATTACATTTTAAATATATGTAACTCTTAAGAACACTATGACTTCTGCGCAAGTTCAAACAATAAGTGAAGAAAAAGCCGCAGGAACGAACAGACGTCCAACTTACACACCATGCACATGGTATATGAATAAATATACATAGCATACATGCATTAACCACAGTATGCAATATCCCATACTCGCCTATTTCTTGGAGAATAAACTGAGCATGCACAGGCAGACATAAACACCCCATACTTAAACTAAAGCACGAAGGAAATTAGCTGCGGTAGTGAGAACTACAAAAACGCTTTGCTGCGCATATCTGCCAACGAAAGGTAACTTTCTAGAAAAGTCAAACAGGAAATAATGTAGCTAAATGCAGCGCTTGGGTGACCCCGGACATTAAATAGGTTCCAAATAGAAGAAAACCCGGACCAGGTTAGCTTGGCTATAAATTCAGAGCCATTGGAGCCAGCATGACTAACAACATCGTGCATTAAAAAAACATGTCGGATCGTTTTTGCCTAACCCGTCGATCTAGCTGCAACTGGTAGGAGGGTTACACACAGAAGGATGAGCTGTGATTGAACAGCCACGGGGCATATGAAAGGCAACAAATCTTGCAGTGCAAGATCAGTTAATAATCCTGAAGACGGCGCGGACTCAATTACAAAGAACCCGGTCGCACAGCTCAGCTTAAATCGTCTGTTTGTCGGTGGTACCTGGGAATGCACTTCTATGCATATAAGTACGATTTATGTATGCATGCAAGTACGATGTATGCATGCATGCATGTATGTATGCACGTATGTATGTATGTATGTATGTATGTATGTATGTATGTATGTATGTATGTATGTATGTATGTATGTATG
>QQSS02209951.1:0-23901 GCA_003687565.2 Craspedacusta sowerbii
CCCCTCGCGATCTGCTTCTCGCTTCAGAGGCGAAATGTCCTCTCATAATTTTCCATTTCGTTATTGACATGTTGGTTAGTTCTAGTGCATCTTTATTAGCCGCTCCGAGTAGGTATGATACGTCAACATTTCGACCTAGGCGAGCTGTTATTCAGCAAGTAAGCAAATGCATATTTCTGTTGGTGTGCCACCGGCTGCCATTTGCGCGCTTTGCGAGCTCTTCATGCGTGACGACTTGTACATGCAGCATGCAACAAATCTAACCTGCTAAAAGCCAGCTTCATCTGCCAGTAGATATGCTGGCGCGTGGTAGCCGCCATTTTCTCAGCTTTGCGAAATTCACCATCAATCGCATAGTCGCAAATATGACTTGTAAGATTACGTTACGTGTTTCGACACTCATAAGGTACCGCAAGTATTTCTTCTATTGGTGGAGCACATAGATAGATAGACAAATAGATAGATAGATAGATAGATAGATAGATAGATAGACAAATAGATAGATGGATAGACAGATAGATAGACAGATAGATAGATAGATGGATGGATAGATAGATAGATTGAAGGACGATGAATATGCAGCGGCAGCTCGTCGTGAGACATTAGCCAGCTAATGTTATGCTCATTGGAGAAACCTTTGAATTCACATGTTCATTTGTCCCAACTATGAGCATCTTGTAGTTGGTGCCGAGCCAACCAGCCAAAGCTGGATTTCTCAAAGGCATTTGATTGCGGACCGTAGTATCTTCGATAGCCAAGCTCGGAGCATATGGAGTCGATTTAGAGTCCCTTGTCTATATTTATTCTTGCTGAAAGGAACGCGAAAAAAACTTTATAACGTATGTACCAGCTATCAGCATATGCGATGGAGCTCCTTAATTTGATTAATATCGTGACGATTAACCATTCATTGCAGTTGACTGGCTAACCTGGAACGTCATGATTGAAAACCTTGTGAAGTTTCAAGCTCTTTTGCTCACGAAGATCGAAGTCCGCAATTCTTCAAAGCATTGCGCATGAAAACCATAGAGGTTTATTCAGGCAACTGACCCGGGATATAATCGATAGCACATTGACTTCAGATCTGCACATTAGTGAGATTTGCCAGAAAGCTGCTAATTAACATGCCGCTCTTATTCGATTGAAGTCCAGTCTTACACACCAATCCAAAAAGGTGTTACTCGAAAGCCATATTCATGAAAATTTTAACTGCTATCCTCTACTAGGAAACGTTTTCTCTGCGCAGTCTCTGAGCCAAATCGAAAGTCATCAAGAAAGCCTGCGACGAAAGAACTCAATCTGCTAATGAGTGCTACTTGTAGCAGTTCATCCGGCCAGCAGCGTAGCACGTTTTCAGCACCCAAAATATCTTTTAATACGGACCTGTTCATCGGATACCGAAATCATTAGAAATACCTAATTGCAATGTTATATGCACAGGTAGTCATGCGATGATTGACGCTATTTTGGTAGCTGTAACCTCTTGGGTGCGCGACGCTTGCGCCGAGGGAGATCCTTGTACAACTGCCTTGCCGCATCTTTCATGTAGGATTGAAGCCCTTTGAACTCGTCTGCATTGTAAATTTTTAAGGTAATATTCATATAGGCAGTCGACTTAATGGTTTCAAACTTGCTTGAAACTTTCCTTGAGCAAATGTCCCAGCACTGCAAGTGCACGCTGCATCTTTCAAATGGAAACACTGCGTGAGCGTTTTTATTTACATAATTGATCGTTTTACGTCTTATGCTTATATTTTTATCGGTAACGATTTTAAAGAATGCGTTATCGCACGCAGCAGCCGAGCTTCAACTCGCCACGCGAGCTTATACACGTTTTAAAACGTTTTACTTAATTTTTCCTAACATTAACTGTTGAAAGGGAGACAAGAACGTAAAAAAACACATCATTAGCGCTCCGTTCTCGGTCTCGTTTAGCGTGATAAGTGCGAAAACTTAAAAACTGGTTCACCTCGCCCAGGTCTCCCCAACTCTCCCCAACTCCCCCAACATCCGAACTGCGTATTTAGTGCGGCTATGATCAAGAGGTTAACGTAGATGACGGAAGATTCTTAGATTCACTGCAAGTTTAGCAATAATGGAGAAGAATACTTCTAGGGTTTGTTGTTTTGGCATCTCATCGAAATGGGCTCTACTCGCTTGTTTGATGCTTTAATCAACAACGACATCAACTAAGCCTTTACTCGCAACCCTTGTGTCGGCATACAAGCAGCGTTTCCCTTTGTAGGGTATAAACCTATCGTTTACTCCTCAGTTTTCGATTGGTCTGATGTGACGTATCTCGCGGCAGATTTGCTTAGATGGTGGCGACTGGTTCTGCAGTCGCTAGTGATGGAGAAGCTTTGGCCCACATGCAACTTACTTATTTATTGATTTACTTGTTTGCTAAATCTGACTGTAACCCAAGCCCAAATTTTAACCATAATCCTAATCCTTACCCTAGCCATAACACAATCCCTTTCCTTAACAAGCTCAAGTTTTCTATGAAATCAGAAAGATTCATTCGAAGGCAATTAACTTAAGTACCCTGCCGTGCATCCGCAACCATATTGACCTTCGCGCCTTGTCTGCATGATCAATCGCAGATTGAGGAGTAAATGGTAGCTTTACGGTATTCGCCATATTTAACAACTTAACAAGACGCAGTTCATAACAAAAATACATCATACTAAACGAAACTCATAACAAGAAATACATTATGCGTAGTTGCTTTTAGTCCAGATCTTAATGTTCAGATGGCATGGTTCTCCATGCAAGACGACGGCTTTTTCATGGAGCACCATAACATAGCGCACGCTAACGCTGAAAACTGTTTTGGCGGATAATTAGGTATTGGATGTACATACATCCAACCCAACGAGGTTATCCTGTATCCGCAGAAACATGGAATAAGAAAAAGTTAATGCTTCCATAATACTTCCATAAGTCACTTATGGCAATTTAAAGCTTATGATATGTATAAGCTCAGTGAACTGCAAAGCTCAGTTATTACCAATGGGGTGTAACAATTGTTGAATCTAGAAGAAACTTCTTTGTCTCATTCTTGAACGTGATCAGGGCTTTACTTTCTTTGACAGCAGTGCAATTTATCCTGTTCCATAGATAAGGCCCTCTGATCGAGATGCTAAACTTTCGCTTACCAGTGGCAGAGGTTTCCGTGTAGCCAAATTTTGAAAAGCGGCCATTATAGCGATGATTAACTGACTGGAAATAAGATGAAAAGACGGCTAGCAGCAGATTCTGCAGATGTTTATAAACAAAAGTAAGGTTTTGTAGAGTATTTAACTCATGAACATTTAATGTTTTGTGAGAGATCATCAGAGGTCTGGACTGGGCAGTTCTATCAGCACGCGATACAATTCTAACTGCTCGCTTTTGTAGTCTATGTAACTTAGATGGTTTACTTGTGCCCAGGCCACATTCCCAAATGGAATATATGGATGAACAAACGCAAAATACAGACTTCTAGCAGCTTCAGTAGTCAAAGAGTTTCTCGCCTTGGATATCATCCCAATATTTTTTGATACCTTAGACTCAATCAGCCCTATGTGGCTACTCCAGGATAAGCTTTCATCAAGAATGATATCGAGAAATTTTGTATGATAAACATGTTTAATAAGAGTTCCACTTAATGATAGATTCGATAATGCAAGTGGCAAGCTATCAAGCTTCTTGTCCCTTGCACAAATGACATATTTAGTCTTTTTAATATACAAGGACAGGCAGTTTGCATGAAACCATTGTTCTATGCATTGCAGTTGTTCACTCACAGTGGAAAACAGGCCAACAATGCTATCATGCGAGAAAAACAGGTTAGTACCGTCTGCAAACATAATAACCTGTAGCTGAGGATTAGAATTCACAAGATCATTTACATAAAGCTGGAACAGTAATGGGCCCAATATAGAACCTTGTGGAACACCTCATGTAACAGGAAGAATTAGCCTTAATGTGCGATCCGACTGGTTAAAGACCTTCTGTGTTCGCGTGCTGCCTGTCTGTTTTAGTCACTGCATTTGAGTTTTCACTTGTTAACACCTCTTTCTTTTAGAGATATACTATATAGACCTACAAGCAGTGATAGTGGCTACAAAAGTGGCCGAAGCGTTCGCACTTTTAAAAGTTACTCCGAAACACGCATGCTCACGAACTGACCCTAGCTGGGGCATGAGCTCCACTAGATGCCACGGTCAGTTTGCCTAGCAGAAGTTAACAAAAATTTACTTTCGCCAGCTTCTGATCTCATGTAACCACGGCAATTTTTCTCTTGACCAGGCGCGTGTGGATGCAAGTTTGGCGTTGGCCTCTGAATTTTCACTACTGTGCAGGTGCGATGAAAATTTATCTTTTTCATATCCTCTCATCTCGTTTAGATTGTTCTTTATGTTTCTTTTCGAGTCTTAGCATCATCAATTCTGGGATGTTTGAAGTTTTGTGTTCTAACATCTATTAAATACCATAAATACTTGCTGTTCAAAATTGCTATGGTTTGTGCCCTTTACTTTGATTTGGTTTGTGCCCTTAACTCTTACAAAAGGATAGTATAAGTCTCTATTATATCTTCGAAATCCTCAGTCATATCCCAAGTTTATTGAGAAATTCTTTTGCTACTTGCAAGCTATCTTCAAAATTCACACACAGCCCGTAGTCATGCGTGTATGGCCGACCGCAGTGTTGCGGGTCGGCTTTTAGCGCGTATCATTCATTCTCGACAGCAGATTCAGTTTAATTTTCAAGAAAGTAATAACCTTTAAAATATGTGATCTCTGGTTAAATGTAAGATTTACTATTCATGCAATCATGTGGATGTAAGAGTTTGAGTTTGAAATTAAGCTTTGGTATTATGTACATTTTGATGGTTTTTGGGTGTTGGGTTTTGTCCTATTAACTAAGTTGGGGTGAAGTATTGTGATTCCATAATCGCAGTGTACACACTGTCTACTATTTTCTGTGGAAGCATGTTTATAAATGCATTCATATTAGTTTCAAGTAATTTTCTGGCCTGTCTATTGGGCGCAAAAATATACCTGTAATCAATATATGTAATAGTCAAAATATATAGTAGAAGAGTATAGTAAGTAACACATAGAATTGTCTATCATGAAAGTTTGAAATACCAGTGCCTCAAAATGTCCAGTCAGTATTGATAAAAATGTGGTCACGGTAAAGCTATAACATACCCAGCATATAATAAGAACATCAGTTCTAGCTTTATTTGTGCTTTTGGACCAGACCACTTAAGTTGTGCTACTGCCACTAAGCAATGTAGTGACTCAATCTTTGATCGGAAAGCAGTAATTTTATGGGTGGAGTAACTACAGTGAGAATTTGAAAAATATGACTTGCATACCAACTTGCAACAGTATCATGCCAATTATCATTGTTTTTTCTTTCTATTAAAATTTCTATCTAATCTTTTGGCTATCTGTTTGTTTATCTGCCTGTCTTGATGTTGATCATTGGGCCATTTAATTTAATGTTGTTGTTACGTCCTTTTTTTCCCATATGGCATAGTACAGTTGCACATGATACTGTCGTCAAGTAAATGTTTCAGAGTTAAAATGAGAGAGTAAATGCCTTTAGTGAAGTCTAGCATTTTGAAAAGAATTTTAACGCAACATGAACTGAAATTTCCACAAGCATCTTCAACATGATTTGTCTAACTTGCCCTGGGTCATCCTGAATTTTTTAACCCATTTACCCATATGATGGTTAGGCATTCAGAGGAGGCATAATAGAAGGTAGAAAAACTTAGTGTAACTTAGTGTTGATCATCCGAGTTGGTCCAACTGTCATTGAATGCGCTGTTAGTTCTGGGCTTATGGTTTGCCCAGAAATGAAGCAATCTATCTTTGTAGACAATTTAGCTGAACATCATTGCATAGGCAACCCTTATCTATTGCTTGATGCAGCTGAAAATAAGAATTCTTAGATCAATAATTCTGTCATATCGTACGTAAGGGTAAATGCATTTAACCAGCAGCTAATTTAAGGATCTTAGCTTCAAAGGCATGGTTGATATTTGAATTTTTTTTCTTCTTTAATTATTCCAAGTTGAGAATACAGTCATACCTGTTGTGAGTCCATGAAATAATGTTCTCTGCTCATCCCCATTGTCTGCTTAATTCTTGCTGCAGATGCAGTCACTGATTCGGATATCAGTTGGGATTTCAGACCTGGCCAACTGAAGATGTCAGTTGTTTCACGCAGTAAAACAATATGTGCTTTACTTATTTGTGTGTATCCCCTTTTTTTGTCTGGTGCTAGTTGAAAATCGGTAACTTTGGTTCTGACCTTCGTTTGGTGACCCTACTAGATTGAATCTGTGTACAATGTTATTCTTTACATGTGATTTAGCATTGAACCCAGTATGTTTCTTTTAATTTTTATTAAATGCAGAAGTGAGACAGCTCATTAATACTAGTTGTTTTATCGCATGGCTTATGATGTGGAAAGTAGAGATTCGGATGCAATTAAAATGTGTGAAGAATACAGAATTTTGTTTGAAGCGTCTTAATCGTCAGTGATTGCCTTCGTCGTAAACTGTCTGCCGTCCTATCTATTTTTCGGATTGACAGGCTTTGGTTAATGTTTTCATATGAGTTTTTCTGATAATCACAATGATGAAAAGAAATTACTAGTCAAGTCTTGCTTCGTATTTATTATCGTGAGTTCTTGCGTGATCTCCGTGCTTTTCGTATCAGGCCGATTTCTCAGATGTGTCATCCTGCGCTACGTTGACCCTGTCGTAACTTTATTTCTCTTAGATTATCCTTGCTTGTCCAGTTACTCGCCTCGTACTCGCAATTATCGTCCATATACGCTCGTGACGTTTAAATATTCGTTGTCGCGGCAGTTTTGCTTTGATCATGCCTACCAAAGTATTTGCCGGTAACTTGCCAGAAGATTGTACCGCCAAAGAACTCCGCGAATTGTTCGGTCCTCACGGAGAAATAACTGAGTTGGACATCATTAAAAATTACGCTTTCATTCACTTCGTCAAGGAAGAGGACGCGAAAATTGCGGTGCGTAGTCTTGACAAAACTAAGTTGCGAGGTCAAGATCTCCAGGTTCAGATGTCGAAAAATCAGACTGTTAGTCGCGAAAACCGCCCTCCGCCTCGTCGTGATCAGCGCCCGCTCCTGCTGCCTGGTGGGCAGCGTTCTGAGCCTGGTCCAGTCCATAATGCTGGCGCACCACAGCATTTTGGTCCTCCTAGCCATGGAATGCATCCCGTCCGTCCGTCAGGACCCACAGCTGCATCTGGAGCTAGCGCGGGCATCAGTGGGGGTTATCCTGACAACCGGCTACCCGTTAGAGAGAGTCCTGATCCGGATGTCCGTGTGCGTCGAGAAGCGGTCCCGGTTCGTGCGGCTCCAAATGCAGAAAAATTAGGCTTGAGTAGTGGTTACGTAATTTATGAACGGTACTACGTCGACCCTGGTCATCCATTATTGAGGGGGCTTCCGTTACCTCAACTGCCTCGCATAACGGACTCGTATACGGTTCGCGAAAATCCGCAGCAGCGCAAGCCGGATCCGTATGAGACGTTTGACCGGCGCCCGCCCGAGCCGCAACCATACCCTTCGCCTGGTGAGTACTACAATTCAGGCGGGGGGTATCGTGATCGTAGTCCGGTGGGACAGCGTGATTCGTATCAGAGCGAATATCATGAGCACGTTCATGAACCTTATTACGAACGGGATCGTCGCGACATGTATTGATATCGCTTTGTCGCCTTGTACCGCGAGCCGTCTTTGTGCTGTTTGCAGACTTTCTTTATCTTTTGTTCATGGTTCGAAATCGCTATAGCAATATTTGCAAATTTTATCACGTCGTGCGTTCAAGGGCTAGCATGGTTGCTGCTGTTGGACTAGCAATAAACGTTATCAATAAACGTGATAGCAATTCTTTTTTTGCTCTGTAAGGTTTATACATTGAAGTCCGAGCTTTCTGAAGGGTAATTAAGTTCGATGAAAGTCTTTCAGCGTGTCTTTTGCTAAGGATTAGGTCGTGGATCTCGCATTTCGTGTGGCCAATGCAACGGCTTGTGTTTGCTGCCATGAAATTTGTGGAAATGCTGATCGCAAGCATTCTGCTATGAAATATCAGGTCAGCCACCGATTTACCTTCCTTCGGGCGGGGGCCGGGTCGGTGCATTGCTCCAAGAAATTCGCCGTGAGGTTTCTTCGCTGTAACTCTTCCTTGCTTATTTTAAGTCATTTGACCCTGCGGTTAGGATTAGTGAAGCGTGTACTTCGCTAGTTCGTGCACATCGCCTTGTAAAGATGTTAGAAAGAATATTTCTCATCTCTGCGTTTTGTTTTGTGTTGGTAATGTTTTCGAACACTTTGAATTTGCTCGTGAAATTGTCCTCGTGCTTAACCTCTTCACCCTACTTGGATGTTAGGAAGATTTTCAGTACTTTTTTTAAAATGACTGCTCGACATAAGTCTGTGCTTGCGAGCTTTTGGGGATGTTCCGTACTTCTGAAAGTCTAGCCCGCGGCTCGGTTGTTGCTGATTTTTCTTCCTGCGCCGTGACTTCTTACGGGCCCTTGGGAATGTTGCATGCCATTTTAATTCCACTCAAATCTTCCTGCGCCGGTTCATGATGCTAATTTATTGCGGACATCGCAGTTCATTGCGGTGGACTGGTAGCTATGTTTATTATGATTGTTCTGGAAATGCTTTCACATATCTTAATATTATGCAGTCGTATTTAGATTCAAGAGGAGGATGAATTTTAGGAGACACTATGCACAATAATATGACTTAAGCTGCTGGAAGCATGCCATTACCGTTGCCAGCAAGTCAGGAGACCATGACGCGTGCGATGGAGACGCAAGGCCTGTCGCAAGTTTGAAAATACATGATAGAAGACAGACAATCGATCGGCCGGCTATATATTTGTCATACTATAGCTGTTGCCTGCACAAGCTTACGGCATCTTAGTTTTTGTTGCTTTCCAAGGTCGCGCTGGGGTGTCTTTATCGCTATCCGGGTTGTACCCTCTGTAGTTGATAACTGTCAATGTTGAATATGTTGTTTCGCATGTTAATGTTTGCTCTATCTTTGTGCTTGAATTGCTGCGGTTTTGTCCATCTCTATGGTATCCTTTTAGGTGTGCGCAGGAGTTTCTGTTACGTGCAACGACATCTGCAGTTCTGCTTTGCATTTCTTTAGTAGCATGTGGCTTTTTTTTTATGTTGAACTCGGTTGACGTACCTGCCTATTCCTTCTACGCACTGGCCTTCGTTTTGTTACTGTGATCTTTTGTATCAGGTTCTGATGTAGCTCCTGATGTTGTCGTCTGTTCTAGCGCTTGATTCACAGCGCAGCGTAGCGAGCTGCTAGTGCGTACGCAAAATAGCTCAGACGGCGTCCGAAACGGCTAACGCAATCGCGGCATCAGCTGCTGCGCCTAGCGAAAACATGGGAGATGAAAAGATGGAGCGAGGCATTTGTCGCGATTATGAAAGGGGTGTGTGTAATCGCGGCGATAGATGCAAGTTCTTTCATCCGGAAGACCTTCCACAACCAGACAAAAAGTTGCCCATTTGCAAAGATTATCAAAACAAGGGTTGCGACCGCACTAAGTGCAAGTTTCTTCATATTACTGCTGATGAAGAGGCTTTATATAACACGACGGGCCAGCTTCCTGAGCACGGCGGCAATCCAGAAAAAGTAGCAGCCCTTTTCGGTGTCGGCGGCAGCGGTAACGTTGGCGGTGGCGTTGGCGGTGGCGGAAGCGGAAGCGGAAGCGGAAGCGGCTCTTTCAACAGTTACAGAAGCGGCTTCGGAGGCGGCGCTGGTAGTTTCGGTGCCAAAGCGCGAGGGCGCGGCGATGATGTTTGCAAAGATTTTCTGAACAACGTCTGTACGCGAGGAAAGAATTGCAAATTTCGGCACCTCACCGAGCGCGAGTATGCATTGGAGAGGCAGGTCGAAGAGCTTCAAACCATGCAGGCAATTCCCGCTGCGGGCACCCCCGATATGGCTAATATGTATGGTAAGCGCAGGCGCGAAGAGAGTGACGTTCTTGCTGAAGAAAATGAAATGTTGCGTCGTAAGATCACTGATTTGCAACGCCAAGTGCTTGACTTGCGTCAGATGAATGACACACTGTACGAGCAAAACACGCGGTACCGAAACCAGCTGCGCGGAACCGTTGCGGCGACAGTTACGGCGGTGCCCGCTTACGCCGATCCGAAGATCTTCGAAGGTTACACGAAGTTTTAGGCGCGTAACGTCATTCAGGCGGAAATGTGCGCTGTTTTGTTGTGTACCATTGTTGCGGTTTTTGTTTTGCAATGTCTTACTGCTGCTGGAAGTTTGCGGACTTGGCCTGTGTCAGTGCGTTGACAGCGATGTTTTCAGTCAAAACTTATGGGCGAAACGAAGAAATGTTTCTTATGCAAGTTGGTAGTTGCAAAGGTTCTGTAACGAGCAGCTCATGTAGCTCGATGTTCGCCGATTACGGCGCGTATGTCAGTCATGTTAGGCATGGTTTTCAATGTTAAGATATTGATCTGTGGTGGAGATATTTTAAGGAAAAAGTGATAGAATCTACTCCTAGAATTTTAATGCGTTTTTTTCAACGTGAAAAATTCACGACATTAAGCTATGCTCGAGAACTGTATGCTTATACTAAAATGCCTCCCGGCCGTGTCTCGCTACTTCCACATTAAAGCCATGGAATGCATTGCGTGCTCTTTCCGGTTCAATACAACATAAAAAGCACGTAGTTTAGGAGCCGGTCTGGGCAGTCACTTGGTAAATTCCGCTTTAAGATTTGCCGAGGGGTGGTTGTCTGCTGCCAAGCCAAGTGGCAGCGTTGCGATTTGGACCGTAAGTATCTATTTGATAATTGTCACTTACTTTATCCTTATAAAATTGATCTTCCATTCTGTTTTTCTATCTCTTCAGTTTTTTTTTCTTTTCTCGTATCTATCGTGCATTAATCATGATCGACTGCCGTAATCGCATCGGCTGGCTTATCTTCCCAAAGATTGCATTCTCTTTTTTTTTTTCACCAAGGGACCAAACTTACATGATCAGCTGAGTTAAGTTTGAGTTACGTCACCATGTACTAGACTGAATGGCAATTAAGTCGTATCATTGCAATAGCTATACTAGCGCAAGTCCCGCTACGTTCTCTATAGCGTACTTGAGTCGCGAAAAGAAATTAAGGCTAGATCAGATCGTTCGCGTTGCTTTCTTGCATTGCCGGCGTTCATAGCCACTGCCTGCATTAGTTCATCTGCTGCGAGTTAGTCTTTTGTTGCCACAAATACAACAAACCGTCCTATCTAAGGGGTTTGAGTGTTAACTTTAACCCTATACATTAACGTTATAGGTAACCTTCGTCAGTGCTTACTTTGCCCTGATTTTGCCCTTCAATTACAATGCATGTCATTCTGCCTGAAATCTACAGCCCAACACTAACCAGAACACGGGCTGCAGAGCATTATAGGAAAGGCACACAGCGATCTACTCGAGATGCAAATGCTACGAGGAATACGGCGACGACCACGTTAAACGTTAGACATGCACTGGAAGGAGTAAGACAAATATTTAAAAAGTAGGCTGCAACATGACAACATTTTCTATGGCTATTGACGACACAAGTAAACTTAGCCTTAAGCAAAATTACATATAAATTACATGCATCGTAATGGCAAATATGAAAATACACTTTAAATGCCACCCACAATCCCCTAGCGCCTATCGATGGTGGCTCGAATAGTGGTCGGGACCACAGATTGGCGATGGCACTTCAGATTTCCAGCGTTCCGTAAAAAAAAAAAAAAACTGGCCAGTCCATCAGTGCCACTATTTGCACTTGACATCAACACGTCCTGAGCCACGAGCGCTAGCGAAAGATGTAAACGACGACCTCAACAAATAGCTGCTTGAAGTCTTCAAAGCCAAGCACCTAAAAAAAAAAAAGATAATTCCAAAACGATTATCCAAGGTTCCAAACATTGAAATTCTCAGCGTTAAATTCAAACCGGTCTTGTCAATACCTTGCAAAAGAAAAGAATATCGTAGAATTTGAGCTAATCAGTCGCTTTGAAACTGCTGGCGGGACGATATACCTTGAATTTTTCTTAATGCTTCGGAGGGGTCGCTGTTTTTTTAAGTTAATGCTACTGGGGAACTGCCTTCTTAGGAAACTATAGTCAAATACGCACACGGTGAGACTTTTTGAGCTTTCATTTTTATAAAAGCTGAGGTTCATCGGCTCTGCGCTGAATTTTTCAGTTACTGGATCTACTCGAAACATGGGACTAACTAGAAAACTTACGCACTGTATTTACTGCATCCTCCATCGGGTGTTTCTACGCCAATGGCAAAAATATTATGCATTTCTAGCGCCGTTTATCAAGTAAACGCTCACAAGTGCTTCCGACGTAAATGCAGTAAACCTTTAGTTAAACGCCAGCTCGGCATTTAAAATGCGTTGCTTGATATTTTACAATTAGTTGAGAAAATAAAAAATTCGTTGTAACATTTCGAAATTCGATATGTACGCTTCCATCTGCGACAATCCGAACTGCAACCTTTCAAGAAAAGAAGCAGTAACTACCTAGCCAAAGCGCTAATAATGAAGCTCCTAGAGAACTAAAAAATATGCTCTTTATACCAGCTATTCTCCCGAAGGATACTTCTCAATTTACCCAAAGGAACGCCAAGGATGTATAAGTTGAAACAAGAGACGTCCAAAAACATCCAAGCACATCGAATGATAGTTTAACAGAAAGGCAGTGACCAGCAACCCCAACTCAAGTTACTCCATTTGATAGAATATAGAAATGATCAGTGCACAGAAAGGTAAACAAACCTTGTCAAAAAGGACTGCGCAATTCAGTAGTCGTCTTCATCCGAATCCATGGCATATCTCCGCCTATTGATCTAAACGTATTATCAATGACAAGCAAACACATGCTCCTCTTCCATTCCAGTGCCATGGATGGCGCTCAATGCACAATTTCCAAGTTTTCTATTTTATAGTTCCTGCTAACTAACTACTGCGAAAACGTTTCGACAGTTCTATTCTATAGTTCTCATCGATGAAGAAAAAACTACATACAGCTTTAAAAACAAATTATGGCAAGATTAAGAATTACAAGTAGACTACCACACACAAGACTAACACTTCAGTATTGCACATTTCAATAAACTATGGACTTGTTGTCATGGAATGCACATGACGAGAGGAAGCCTCGAACAGCATAACAAGCCATGTAAATTCTTTTAGATCTAGTAATAGCAATAACAACATTAAGCGCATCGTTTCTCAGTTCTCAGATCTTTTTAGCATCTGTTCGACCAATGAACTCAACACATGGAAACGGTTACCAGGATGCGAACCTAAACCCAAAGTGTGAGAACAGCACCCAAGTCTCGATGCACCGTTTTCAAATCGCTCTTATATCATGGCCAGTCAAATACGGCGTGCTTCCAGAAGCCGCCGGCAGCTCTTTTGTCATCATTCCCCAAGCAGTCGTAGTAGCAGCTCCGTTGACGCCTAGCAGTTTAAATCATTCCCGCTTCCAATCCAATTAACAAAGGTGCCATGGCTTACCGCAAGCATTCCACTTAAACGCTAACAACGTCAAGTCTCCAACGTTCCTCCAACTCTCCAACGTTCCTCTAAGTGAGATCATCAGCAAATTTTGGTTCAAGCCTATCTTAACAATGCCTCTGGGCGTCATGTTCCACAGTCACCCACGCCCGACATCGTCCTCTTCAAAAGCATGATTTGAACGTACTTTTCTTTAGAATGTCGATCGGTAAACAAAATTTAATGCAACTGACCACAATGAAATACCCTGCAGTGGATACGAGTGCTAACAAGGCCAAGTTTTCACATGCGCAAGGAAAGCCTGTAAGTTCAGCAACAATTAGAGTTCGACATGGCATGGTCAACAGCCGCCTATCCCCAACTGAACCCCTTGAGCTCTCAGATTCCAAGACCGATTACGAATTACAACGAAATTACGATACCGTATGAGAATTCTCGCGCACAGCCAGTGTCATACCATTCCCATAATGAGGAGCCTGAGGTAATCCCATACCAGCAAGAGGAGACGAGCAAGGAAATTCTGTGAACATGACGGAAGCAGCCTGACGGAAAGTAACTGAAGTGAAAAGAGGATACAAACTTTGGACTTAATTGTACATAAAATACTTTAACTTCAAAGTGTGTATACATTCAGCTAGAACTAGTTCTGGCAATATCAGCATAATTAGTACAAGATCTCAGTTTTGATTTCCTGGATCTATGAGTCTAGACACGTCCGGTAAATCACATGTGTGTGCCTCATTGACTGAAAGAAATCGTGGCACTTTACAGTATTACTGCAGCACAGAACTTGACTGCGTTGGGGTGAACGTAACTATTACGAAAGCTCTTCAGCAGATGGTTTCAACAACACGTTTAACAACACGTTGCTTCAAGCATATTCGTGTTAGGGTCACAGAAGGGCTACTTGTTACGAACGGGCAAGAGCTGTCCACGCAACTGCTGCTAATTACAAACACACTCGTACCTTTTGTATGAACTAATCTAAAGGTTTCTCTCTACGCTTTGTCGCACAACCTTATTATTGCTTCAACTACAAGAATTGTGCGTATGCCTTCCCAACGCTGATAAAAAAATACCAATACTCTACCTTCAAAACAAACCTATGCCCCGGAAGACAAATATAAAGTCTTGCACGGTTCAAAGAAATAGAAGATGAATTATTGCTCGTCATAAAACTTACCGTAATCTTCGTCGACTTTTCTGTTTGTTTGTTCACTCTTTCCAGCAATGCAACCAGGGATTCTTCGTTAAGCTGCAAGAATCAACGTAGGCCGCTGAAAGGCTTCGAAATAACAGCAACAGCAAAGATAACATAACATCTCGTATAGCCGTCACGAAACACAAACTCCAAACAACACAATCGCGGAATAAAAAACGCAAGAACTAACTTTTGAAGAAATCTGTCCGCTCTGCGCCATTTTTATAAGCATTCTCTCAACAATCTCAGCTCTCTCTGGCTTCACCAGTGCAATGCTGTTTACTGAAGGTAGAGAAAAACGATTAGACAAAACAACGCATTCTAGAATAGGGCTGCATACAAACAGTCGTACGGGAACCATGGAAATTTCGATTCAACACAATATTAAGTATAGAACTTCTAAAAGCTACCTAGGCTTTACTTCCTTGTTTGTGTTTAGGAAAGGTGCAAGCTTCAAATTTGGTCTAAATATGTCGCGCATGATCTCTCTATAGAATCATAATTATACATCCATACTCCAAAGGCATCTACTGAAGACGTGTAGCCCAAGACGGCGCATTGAAATATGCCGACAAAGAAAACAGAAATATGGCTTTAGATTTGGACTAGCAGTAGAAATGTCGTAAGCCTTGAACCGGTATAACCGCAATAAGTTCCAATTATCAGATGGTCTCACTTGTACACAAGTCTCACTTGCGTCTGCGCTCACTTGATGCAAGCAACCACAAACAACACGCTCAACCAATCAATCATCTTTAAACAAGCAAATAGCATCTCTAACATACAAGACTGATAACACCCACCGCAACCTTCTACTGCTACTTGTAAATTCAAAACACGAAGGAGGCTATAAAAAGCTGCCCACTTGAACTAAATTCTATCCCAACTTTCAAAAAGGCTTTTTGAAAGATGAAGCTGCTTGAGAGAGATCGACCTGTGTTAAGTGTTTTACGGGATGGAGATGGGTATAGAATGACATGTGTTGCGTTTGAGTTGACCCGTAGTCCGGCAATTTTTCAAGTTGTAAGGCAACATCACCTACAAAGTTATCAGTCCCAATAAGATGTTGTAGATATTTTAAGTAAATCTCTGTGCGTCGATGATTTTGTGTGCGCCGATGCCGGCGCTTGACGAGAAAATGGCAGAAGACAGTTGAGATAATTTTTGATGCTAAATTGAATCTTCGGAAGCTCCGTTTGAATGAATCCACTCTTCGTGTCGGCATTGAACTTTATTAGGAGAAGATATTACCTGTTATGTGGAAAATGTACCCATAAGATGCCTGCTTTATCGTCGGGTGCCTTTGAGGTTCCGCATATACTTACAAAATGGTGCATGCTTCTCTGCTTGCAAAGGTTTATGATCTTTTTACGCCTCGTTTGCTCTTTACTATCTCGATACAAAGTGCTGTTGCAGAATATGTGGATAAAGAGCAAGTCCAGGCATGAACCACTTACTGCGGACGAAAACGAATAACTTTGGATCGGGATCAAAGTTTTGAGGATGCATTGACCTGTTTGGCTCGTAATTGCAATGAGATAGCCCTTCCAAGGTAGGTTAAGACGAAGGAGAATGATACACGCGAGTTGCACGTGTTTTGCGACGGCAGCAAGCGCTAGTGTGTCGAAAGTCACGGCTGCCGTCGCCGAATTGGGTAGAGAAAACCGATCGCATTGTGTGCTCGAGACTTTCGAAATGTAACAAGAACATTATTCAGTAAGACTCAACTTACAAAGCAGCTACTAAGCATATGTTATTACTCGCGCTTATAGATCACCCTGGGCTTGCCATTTCTAAGTTTTGCAATTAAGAAACTAGCTCGCGTACGACCCATAAACGTGACTGCTACATCCAGCGATTAGAATACAACTCTATGTAAAACCCTGAGGTGAAGAAGAAAAGTATTCCGTCATCATGGAAAACATTATGAATCATACACATTTTGTGAACGACTTAAGCCAACAAATGCTCTTGCCCAGTGCATTGACTGCTATTGCGTTTAGAGGTGTTATTCCTATTCATTGCTTAATATTCTCAAAGCTGTAGGTAAATTAGGGGCAACCTTAATAGATCGCATTGAAGTCTTTTTATAATAACATTAACCATGCACCAGCAAGTAACCTTTACCTTAAACGGTATCGCAAACAGCTGTCGATAAAGACATAATTTCATGTCCCAGCCTCAACAGTAGAAGCTTAGCGCGTCAACGATCATTTCAAAGGCATGAGCGACGTGACCAAAAACTCCATCTCAAAGGAATGACTTAGACCGGTATAAAAAAAGTCTTCTATGACACTACTCGAAATACAAAATTAGAATCTAAACACACTGCACACATTACCTACTTTTCCAAGCAAGAAAACGGAAGTAACAAAAGATGAAACCATTATGCACAGCATGCACTACGTTTTAACGTATACCATTAAGTAACTGGCACTTATGCGAAAAAGCCAAAAACAAAGCAGAGGAAAATTATCACAAGTAAGAATTGTGATAAATTTTCCATGATGGAAAAAGTAATATTCATTCAGGCAGATAATGCAGCACAAAAATCTAAAGAAGGACATGCAAATCATCGCCGCAAAATAAAATCTGATTGCAAGAACAGGCATGTTAAATTTTTACCAATTACCATAATTTACTGGATAAAAGCATTTTTGTTAGTTCATAAAAAAGTCATACCGACATCCCGAATTGGAAGATTCACAGTGTTGCACTTACATCTAGCTCTAGCACCTTGGTCTAATATTTGTGTCAGCAATGAATTCTTCATTTCCAATTCCCTGCATGCAAAACATAACTTAACATTGTAGGAGATGCCATAAGGTATTCTGGTCAAAGAAAAATTAAAGAAGTTTCTGGTCATCTTCAACTTTTTCAATGCACAATGGATGTGAATGAAGCATCTTCAGTAGCAAACATCTACTGAAGCTTCTGCTTTGTTTGTGAGGCAGGTCACCTTCATTGACCAAAAAATGCGGGAAAGGGGAGCTAAGCTGCCATTGCAGTGGGGCTATATGTGTGGATCCGCAATAAGCTCAAGGAACAAATTTCTGTAACGCAAACAACACCTTTTCTATAAGCATAAGGAAGATAAAATGCAGCCCCTAAGATTGATCGAAGTGAGCCAGAGACGTACCACTCATTTCCTCTGGCACTTGACTGAAAGTACCAGAATAAATCAGCATACAATAGCTAAAATGCCTGACAAGTGTACTAAATGAAAGACACCAATATGAGTCTCCTAGAACAGCAAATACTACCATGCTAAAACAGCAAGGAAGCAACTAAACCATCTAAAGCAAATTCTGACAAGTGTCAATTACCGTCTCATAGCTTCCTCCTGCTTTTGCACCTGCTCCGTGCCAGCACTACTCTACCAACAACCACACCAAAAAATAAACAAAACCATAAAAGAAGTAAACAATTACCAAGCAAGAAATAAAAAGGCAATCAACCCAAATTCTTCTATTAGGTTACAGTTAAGAAAACCATACTGCCTGATAAAAGTTTATTTGGGTACAAGTGGCAGAAATAAGCTTACCAAAAGCATGAACAAAAATTCAGAAATCAAACTATTGCTTTTAAACTTTGAAATTTAAAGCTATCACTCCTCATGCTTTATATACCATGCCTTAACCAGGAAAAAGGAAGGAATTGCAGGAAACTCCAAGATAGCCAAGGATGGTACACAACGCTATAGCTTATAAAATCTTCATTTGCTATTGAGATACTCATGTAAGCACATGATTTAGCATCAGACCCTTGCTTTTCTGTTCATCAGACCATGGACAAAAAGATCAAAACCAAAACTATATCGTCATACATTATTTCATTTGTGGCGGTTATTCTCATAAAACTAAACAACAGGAGGATCTGCAAGCTTCTATTAAACCATACTGATCAGAGAATACTAAGAGCCATACAAGGACAGACAAAGAATTCCTGACCTAGAAAAAAAGAATTTGTAATGGCTACCTACTTAATTCATTTAAGCAAGATACGGAATTTAATTTATTTCATTACACTAGGCATGTAAGGCATTGAGAGATTTTTAAAATTGCTTTATTACGTATCAGAACTACTGTCGTTAGGTATAGGAACTAGTAGGAAGTATAGGAAAAAGACAAGACAACAAAATGTAGTAAAATCACAAATTTAAATAATTGTACCTGCCCCTGAAGTTGTGCCATTCGGGAGGCGCGAATTGCTGCCAACTCAGGATCATCGGCCATAGTACGAAAATGTCTGTATGTCACATCCAATCTGTAAAAGCATCAAGTTAGGTAAGCAGTTACCAGGGCGGTAATCTTCCAGTTTAGATCTGTAAAAGCATCAAGTTAGGTAAACCAGTTACCGGTAAGGGCAAAATAACAAGAAAGTAATCAAGGTTCAGAATGTCAAATTACGAGACTTGTCAGTGGAGGAGATAAACAAGCAACTTCAGACTCTAGACTTTAATAAATCAACATGAGCTTCCTCAAAAGCTTGGAAAACTGTCAGCTTAGATCAAATTAGCTCTTAGTTGTCGTAGATGCACCACTCACGAAAGCAAGCAATGCAAGCATTATTGAAGGTTGGTTCCCAGAGTGCGAACAGAGCCGCCACGGCCCCTTTGTACAAAGGTGACCGCGCGCAGGTAGAAACTACAGGCCTGTTAGCATCCTATAGGTGATCGAGATTGTGACAATAAAGTGTGGTTTTTTTTTCGCCACTGATAGTTTCCTTGAACTACACAGAGTTGCCTACTCTGTTTACATCATGGTTTAAACAATTCATTATTTCATAACAAAAACTACAGGAATAAGTTTAATACAGCCTTCATTTGTTACTTTTGGTTGGTGCTACTCTACCCGTTGACAGCATCATTGAGACAAGAGCATCTTTCTCTTGACTTGAGCGAAGGTAGATCACGACGACCTCATAGCCATGCCATTACTTATTTTACAAATTAACTTAATTTACAAAGATACTTCAATTGAACAAAATAAAACCCTTGACTAGGACCAAATGAACATCGTCTTACTCCCTAAACCATTTAAAATGCTTTTCCCAGCCCGCTCGTGGAAGACGTATTTCTTAAAAAATGATTTTCATGGCCATTATAATAGGATCTTCAATCAAGCAGAGTTAAAGCACCTATCTGTGATATGCATCACACCACTGCTAGAAAATTGATACTCTCAACAAATTTTCAAAATATTTTCCAACTTAAAATTAAGTTCATCCTGCTTCATATAAATTGACACGCCGAGAATCTTTTGTTAAGAGTAAGTCGAGTTTATTAAAATCTAAGGAAGCTCTGCCATACTCTGCATACATCACCTCGCCTAATCCTGTCGCCATATTTAAACCAGGCTACTTTGACTTCAGTAAACTCTTAAAAGCCTCCTACATCGCAGCAAATTGGAGGAGATTTAACTGAATTTCTGATAAAATGGCCTTTACACAATCTATCTAAATTTTAAAGGTTTCAGACAGCTCTCGGTCCAAGAGGACAACTCGTCAACATGCATGCATTGTTTAAAATTTGTGTGTGATAAATGCCAAGCCATTCGCTGCCTGGGTATCCATCCTATAGACTTATTAAATATTCCGACTCGTCATTTTAAATCTGGAATCTTTGCGAATAGTAATAAACTATTGTACTATTGCGTTGGCGCTCCCTCTTTTAAGGAAGGTAGTTAAAGAAAGTTTCAGGGTTTTTTTGGTGTGACATGATCAATCAAAGTTGCGGCAACAGTTACTCTGACCTGGTAGGCTACCAGCAAAGCAATGCGTTCTTATGATCATAGCGTGCTTCTTCAGTGGGAAAATATGAGGGTTTTGGCTGAGATTTTCAAATATTTAAGCGATGTGGCTAAGTGTTTTGCTGCAGCGCAGAACGGCGTTTTCGATGCCATTTTTGGTGACTCTGATTCGTGTTTCTTACCATCAGTGTACGTATCACCACAGACATCATTGCGGTTGTTATAGATCTATATATAATGATGGTTTTCTACGTATCAGTGAATAACTATTATAATAACTATTAGATGCATCATCAGGTATTGGAAAACCAATCGTTCAATCACTTGAGATGAAGGTTCTTTATTGGGCCCATTACTGTTCCAGCTTTATGTAAATGATCTTGGGAATTCTGTTCCTCAGCTACAGGTTATTATAATTGCAGACGATACTAACCTGATTTTCTCGCATGATAGCATTGTTGGCCTGTTTTCCACTGTGAGTGAGCAACTGCAATGCATAGAACAATGGTTTCATGCAAACTACCTGTCCTTGCATATTAAAAAGACTAAATATGTCATATTTGCAAGGGACAAGAAGCTTGATAGCTTGCCACTTGCATTATCGAATCTATCATTAAGTGGAACTCTTATTAAACATGTTTATCATACAAAATTTCTCGATATCATTCTTGATGAAAGCTTATCCTGGAGTAGCCACATAGGGCTGATTGAGTCTAAGGTATCAAAAAATATTGGGATGATATCCAAGGCGAGAAACTCTTTGACTACTGAAGCTGCTAGAAGTCTGTATTTTGCGTTTGTTCATCCATATATTCCATTTAGGAATGTGGCCTGGGCACAAGTAAACCATCTACGTTACATAGACTACAAAAGCGGGCAGTTAGAATTGTATCGCGTGCTGATAGAACTGCCCAGTCCAGACCTCTGATGATCTCTCATAAAATATTAAATGCGCATGAGTTAAATATTCTACAAGCATTTACTTTTTTTTAATAAACATCATCAGAATCTGCTGCCGGCCGTCTTTTCATCTTATTTTCGGTCAGTTAATGATCGCCATAATAGCCGCTTTTCAAAATTCGGCCACAAGGAAACCACTGGTAACCGAAAGTTTAGCATCTCGATCAGAGGGCCTTATCTATGGAACAGGATAAATTGCACTGCTGTCAAAAAAAGTAAAGCCCTGATCACGTTCAAGAATGAGACAAAGAAGTTTCTTCTAGATTCAACAATTGTTACACCCCATTGGTAATAACTGAGCTTTGCAGTTCACTGAGCTTATACATATCATAAGCTTTGAATTGCCATAAGTGACTTATGGAAGTATTATGGAAGTATTAACTTTTTCTTATTCCATGTTTCTGCGGATACAGGATAACCTCGTCGGGTTGGATGTATGTACATCCAATACCGCCAAACCCGTTTTCAGCGTGTTATCTTATGTTGATCCATGAAGAAGCCGTCGGCTTTCTCGGAGAGCCATGCCATCTGAACATTAAGATCCGGACCAAAAGCAACTACGCATGATGTATTTCTTGTTATGACTTGCGTTTTGTATGATGTATTTTTTGTTATGAGCTGCGTCTTGTTAAATAGTTAAATATGGCGAATACTTTTAGAAAAAAAGAAGCCAGAAACTTGGTCGCAAGACAGTGTGCCCTTGCCTTCTACTCAGCCACTCTCTTTCCACTGCTTCAGAATGGAATGCAGCTAATATTTGGTGGTTTTAACAACGAAACTGGGGGGGGGGGGAAGCGTACAGCTGTCTGTGCCGAACGCAACGTAAAATTAAAAATCTGTCCACTGATTAATTTTATTTGTTCGGCCTTATCTGTAGGCTCAGACTTACTTGAAAAAAATTCTTGTGGTTCTGGTGGGTTGCTATGGCATTGCATGAAGTGGCGTTTCTTCACTTCATAGACTCGCAAGTATCTATATAACCGGCTCTCAGTCCTCTAAAATCAGTCTCTAATAAAGCCTTTAAACATAACAACCAAGCAGTCGCCGGAAGAAAAACTACCCATCTCAGTATGCATTACGAGATAGAATCCCTTATTTGCTATACTTCCTGCGTTCTTAGCCAAAGCTTTCAGTTTGCACCTTGTTTCGTAAAAAGATCATTAGCCTTCTAAAGAAAACCTTTGCCGTAATTTTATCACCATCTGGAGTAGATAGACTACTCGTAAGCTGTATAAATTGTCTCCTGTATTTTGGAACGTATCTTTGATAATGATGCAAATCCGACTTCAAATAGAAAAGTGAAAATAGAAATGGCAATGTCTTGATGATCAGTCGCATCTCGCACTGTCAACGCATCTCGTCCATGGTAGCGAGGATGTCAGCACGCCTTTCCGGTTTGACCCTGCGTCTCTTATCAAAAAGCCTCTTTTGCAATGTTGGCTTCTAGACGCAGGCTTATCTCACTCCTTCACGTACTGCAACAAAGAACGATTTTTGATTTTCGCTTTATGTACAAAGTATCTAACAGTTCACAATTCAATGTGTTGAGTATATATGCTATGGTATAGTTTTTCACTTTAAGGAATATCCGTGGTATGGTATTGCATATTTCCTGCAAGGACACATCAAATCCACTAATCGAACAATTTTCTTTCGATGAACAGTTTTAACTTGGGTGACTGGACGAGCGGGCATGCTTACAGCCAATGTTCTAACCTGATTATGCATTTGGTATTAATTAGAATGGCAAGTGGCAGGGTGCGTCAATCTAGGCAGCAAATTAGTATTTTATTTAAGCCCCAAGGAATATAGATTTTAAACATGCTTTATGCAAGCATGTAATATCTTGGCAAATCCTGACGTTTGTAGTCCCTAAATTTCTTTTCTGTTTTGTTGTAGATCAATTTTGCTCAGAGGCTAGCAACCATGCTTGCAGCAAGCAACTAATCATCAGCATCATCATCATCATCATCTTCATCATCATGATCATCATCATCATCGTCATCATCATAGTAATGAGCTTGTTGTCAGCTGCATAGCTTTATTGGCCATACCCGCACAGTCCCATATAACTAATTGACACGCCAAACCATCCTCCACAATACAGGAAAGTTTTATACCAGTATTAAAGTAGAGTATATGAATTCTGTTCTTGCGTACCGAAGTATTGAGTCTCCAAAGCAAAGTTCTAAAAAAGAAATTTATTGGAGCTCCAGGTCTAGTCATCATTTTATTCAGGGATTAGCGGATTAGCGGCCTGGCGATCGGTCACGTTTCTGCGAGCTCCATGCACCAAGCATGTGAATAGGGTTTCTTGAGTGTGCCAGGCTCCGAGACAATGGAATATTAATTTATCAAATTACATGTGGAAAGGAGGAGTAT
>QQSS02209952.1:0-11496 GCA_003687565.2 Craspedacusta sowerbii
CCTTCGGTAGGATTTGGAAGCCCATCATTGAGCGTGTTCTCCTTTATGTTTGCGTGGGCCTCTAATTTCCACGCAAAAATAAATGAAACCATGGTTCAAGCATATTATAAATTAGCACGACACAACATGTTGCAAACGGAGAACCGAATTATCAAATAAATCTTGCATTTCGCCAACGCACTCCTCCCTTAGAGCGGTCCTTTTCACCGCTCCTTAAAGCCCGCACGTAAGCATCTTCGTCCCCCGGCAAGTCAAATAACCCTATGTGGAGGGTGCTATAATGGCGGCGAACGGTCCAATCGGGCCACAGAGTACTGCCAAGGCCACCTACTTATCTAGGTGGCCTTTGTGCAGCAACTCATACCCCCGTGTCCTTCCGGCACACCCCCTGCATCTTAAGCCGCAACTAGATTGCTATCAACCATCCCTGATGATTTGTCCCATCAAGACGTCCCAGTCCTAATTAAACCTGCTATTCTCGGCATCCTAATTGCCCGCGTGAGCTATTTTTGGGTACTTCCAGTTTGTGTTATCACTTCCAGTCTGTGCTATGCACAGGGTCAAAGGATAGCCTAATTGCCGCGTGGTTATTGACCTGAAGGGCGCGTCGGGGGCGAGACCACTTGGACGAGCGGTGGATGGCAACGTCTAGCGTAATAGTTAAACTCAATCCATCTCAAGCATTTTTCATCCATTTCTGTAGTCCTTGCACCCCACGCGCTTGCGTTGGGAGTAACGATGTTCGCGGACATTCCAGTGGGAGTAAAATGCTCCGCGCTTATAACAGAGAGTGCCAGTGGGATAAACATTGAGTCATGCGTAAAGCGTCTACGAAGTATGAATTGGGCTTAAGGGCACTGATAAATATGATCAGTTTATGATCAGCATGTGGGGCAAAGGTCGGTCCAATGCAAGCTTGTGATAGGTGGAGAAACTCATCAACTCGTGCACTTGACTTCGGTAAGATCTTATCCGCTCAGGTGCTGACAGCTGATAAGTATATGAGTACGGGAAAGGAGTATAATTCCAGTGAATTACTGGAGATGCAGTCAGACTTTGTTTTAGGCTATTGCAGTGGAGAAATGTAAGCTTGGTGGTCTAGGCAACTAGAGCGAAATGGAAGTAGCAGCCTCTGTCTTGAATATGGGGAAACACATTACGAACTGCGCTCAGAATAGCAGCCTCGAAGTCTCTGGTAACCACTTCTAGTCCAAGCATACAGTAATACATGCCCCTGTGTATGAATGCCGTTAAAAGGGTGGTAAGTATTCGTTCATACTTTGCCTGACTCTTATCAGGCAGCCAGGCATATACAATCGGAAATTCCTTTCCTAGAAAGAAGCAATTAATTGTAAACAGCTGTACGAACAGCAAAGGCACTGTCCAGAACATTCCATCCATGTACCACTCTCTCGATAGGACAAAATACGTAAATTGCTGGCCCTGCCGAAGGCAAGAATTCTACTCGGGTCACCAACGCCAGAGTCAGAAAGTAAAAAGCTGGAATCATGTTCGTTGCGAAGTTGTGGTTGAAAGCGCTCTAAATCGATGTCTTTGCTGCTGCTGGATTTGCGGGAAGCAAGGCCGCCCTTGCATGCTCAGTCGACCCGCAAGGCGTGCGAAAGGTTGGAAGGCGGACTGGATCATCTTCTCGTTCGTCTAGCGGAACGGTAACTGGAATGTCCCTTCGCGCACTCTCGAAGACTTGCGGCACGGCTACTCTAGCATTTCCATTGCGCGTTGCTTCTGCCTTCACTAAAGCGCGAAATAAATAGTTCACGACATCGGGTGCCTCGCGGTTGTGCTCGCCGTTTGTGATGTCAATGTTGCCATTGCTTAATTTAGCTCTGGCAATCCACTTCAGATAAAGAACGCCATCTTTGGCTTTACTTGTCGAAAAAATGGTTTTGTACCAAGTATCCAGCACCAGCTCCTTTCAATTCAACCATTTTAAATATATTTAAATATATTTATTTACATATATTTAATTTTCGGTGCTTTGCAATTGGTCTTATAACCCCGATGACGTATGCTCGTTCCATAAATTATTTGGTACGTTGAACAATGCATCGATTATACCAAAAGGAAGTAATTGAACAATTGAACATTTCAACAATTGAACATCGACCTGTGCAATTTCAATGGCCCTGCTTAAAAGTTACTTGGCACAAGACAAGCTCCTGCTTTATCTCTTTCTTATTGCAGATACTGTGTCAGTATCTATATTCCGTATTCACATTTCAAACCTTACCGAGCTTCTCTTCTGTAGACCTGAATCTTCGTCTGTACTTTCATTTACGAAAACTAAAACTATCCTTAAGAATAAAAGTTGTATATGTAGACGCATTATGCCCTTGCTACTGCGTCATACATCGTGCCGGATTTGCCATGGAGTAGTGCCTGTCAAATGTTCAAATTTAGACCATACTCAAGACGGTGTCTGGCAATGTTAAAGTTGTCTTCAAAAAGAATTACCTTATAATTCAATTAGTGACGAGAATCTGTTGCTAATTCTGGGCGGTTCAGTGGAGCCGCCTCACATTAACCTAAAACTTTTGCCTAATTCAAGTATCCGGTCCCTTTTTGTCAGATTCCTGTAAATTCAACCACCTTTGATGAGATTAGACGACAGACGACCTCCTAAAAGTATCTCGATATTAACGATTTCTTGAATCGGAAATTGGATTCAAACACTTCACTGGGATTTTTCCACATTTATACGGATTCATTGACTAAAACTTTTGAGGAATTATCTATTTTTCTGAAATTGCTGACACATAGTTTCAAAGTCATAGGATCACAGAAACTAGACTTACAGGAAAGCTGGATGAAAATCTATGTGTGGTGTTAAAGGGGGGTCAAACTGCGCGCGGCGCGCGCGCGCGCCCAATTATCTCAAGCGAGCTCCGCGAGTGGGGTCACACTGCGCGCGAAAAAATCGCCTGTCTCATTAGCTTCGAGCACCGCTCGCGAACGGTCGATAAGAAGGAAGAATTGCTTCTGCTTGCCTTGTGCGCTAGAAGAAAACAGAGAAGAAGAAGTTTTTGGATTCCTTATACCATTTCGAAACGGAATCAATTTTTTTTTTCGGATCTGTAGAATTTATCAGGGCAAAGAAAATTTACTCCAACCTGTCTGCCCAATCTTTGAAGCTGTATCTTTCGACTTTCCCGATTTCGGTACGATGAAAGCGCGGTATTGTTAAGACAGTTGTGCTGGTGGACAGCTTCTGCTAATCGTTCGTCATCCATGCCTTTCTCGCTCAAGCTAAAAGCTCTTTGGGTTTGGGTGCGCCTCAATTTATACCTTCTGACTTAAATTTAATCTTTCAATAGTTTCGTCATTATTAAAAAATATATACTTTTGGGACTTTAATAATATTGCACTTAGTCACAGGGACGAAGGAACGATAGTTCAGCAAGAAACGACACAGTTTAACTGAGTCATTTTTTTTACATCGTCAGTGAGTCATGTTTTTTTTTTTACGTCGTCATCAGCATGGAGTGAAACTACCGCACTTAAGAAGAAAAATTCTTGTTTCCGTCACGTGTGCTCAAATTTGAGCGGCGATTGGCGCGCAGTGTGACCCCCCTTTAGGCGACTATAGCTTTGTCGATACGAAAACGCTAAGTAGTGCAGGTGGAACATGCCTTTACATACATTAGTCTCTGTCAGGTGACTATAAAATTAGGTCCGACCTTTGCTACCAAGCAGAAAACGGGTTTGAAACTACTTTTGTTGAAATCTCTCAGAAAGGAAGAAAAACATTGTATGCGGCTGCATATACAAGCACCCTAGTCTATCACCTGAAAGTTTTTGTGAGGATTGTTTTCTTCAAATTCTTCAGATCGTTAGCAGAAAGAACAACTTTGTTATGATTATGGGTGATTTTAATATAGACTAGCTTGCTCATGATAAGTTTTTGGCGTCAAACGACTTTTATGATATGGCATGCTCTTATGAATTAATACTGCAATATTGCAATCCTGCAGCCCACCCGTGTTACTCAGCGTTTGCAAACTCTTACAGATAACATCTTCACAAATAATACTACTTACAATTCAATTAGCGGCAACTTAACATGCTCGATCTCGGACCACTTCACTCAATTCTCAGTTTTTACCGAATACAATAAGAAAATTATGGAGCAAAACAAGCCCAGGTCGGCAGTTGATGAGTTGAAGTGTTGACCAATAGAGCTCGACTGTTTCTTGTGTTCCTAGATGCGTTGGTGCAGGTGGTGGGCTGTCATGCCGATATAGCCAGCGTCGCACTGGCCATATTGAAATTTGTAAACAACGCAAATTGTAAACAAATTTGTAGACAAAGGACCTTTAGCGTCTTCGTCTGTGAAGTCCATTGCTCTCACCTATGCTGAATATAGAGGTAGCTTGCCTCCACGTGCCATCAAAAGGCTTCAAAACCGTACGGATATCGTTATTACAGAGGCAGACAAGAGATTGGGTGTTGTCATCATGGACAAGGATGGTTACTTTATAGGATGGTTATTTTCAAGGATGCTTATTTTATATAATATAATATATAATATAATGCTTATTATTATTATTATTATTATTATATTAAACGTATTATACTCAATCGTTTGAAATATTTAGTTAATGAGCATGTCATCGTATCAAAAGTAGTGTTAAATAAAGTATAAAAGAAAGTAGAGAAATATCAATAATCATTGTCAAAAACAACAGCAGCAACATAAACATACAGATTATTTATACAGGCTAGTCTCATGCAACCGATGTCTAGGGGGTGACCCAGAACTTGTCTTTTCCTTTCTCTTCTAGAATTTAATGTAACCCTAGAAAAAGGCAAGATAAGCGTAAAAGGGCAATTTCAAAAAATGTTTAGAATATTGTTGAGGTATAGAATTAGATTCCTCTTATCTTATCCTTATGACAAATATTTGTAACTATGTGAAAACTACATAAAACTGGTCTCAATCACGAGAAAGGTAACAATTCACAGAAAAGCATATTGAAAATTTTAGATCTCAGTGTCATGTCTCAGATTTTACGTATAATATCTTGTTATTGATTGCAAAGGAACGATTATTTACCTAAATTTTGAGTATTCAATGACGTAAATGAATACACTCGATTAAGGTGTTTATAGTTACATGCATTTCGAATGATTCTGGCGCTACGTATGATATGAAAGACGTGCGGCAGGGGGGAAGGCTGTACACACAACGATCCATGGCGTTACGTCACGAAAGTTATGGTCTGCAAACTCGCATGAGACTCATTGATCCCGTAAGTAATATCTTTTAGATGGCTGTACACAACTGATCCGTGATCCGAAACTCAGCACACAGGCGGAAATACATGCAACTTTATATCAATCAACTGCTTCAAAGCTATTAACTAAGAGATCATTGGAGTTTCATGCGTGTAGTTTGCAGATTTTCGTGACGTAACGCCATGGAGCGTTGTGTGTGCAGCCGTCCCCGTGCGACATGTGCCTTACGCGGTCTAAAGGCTTTTGCGCTCTCTTCACGAAGCCTCACCCTCTGTGGTTGTTGGCAGTAGGTCAAAATGGCGCTGGGTGACACGTGTCTTCTGAGGAGTGTAATATTGGTCGTTCTTTGTGTTTTAGAGCTGACTGCTGTCGCTTTTGCTGGGGAGAAGACTTTGGTATTGTTAGACAATGCACTAACCAAAGAGACGCACTCAATTTTTTTCAATAGTCTTAAAGGTAAGAGTAACCTTCCGTCCTTTCCGTCGAACTTTTTGGATGCGCTTTTGTTGTAAGCTCATTACCTGTTTATTTTGCTTTCGGATAATTTAGATTCCTTATTTCTGAATGCAAGACTATTTCTTAATGCTTGGTTGAGACCTCTTCGTCCAGAAATCTCTTATCAAGATCTTATGCAATCCTAAAGTCCTTATGGTCAATGAATCCATCGCTGTTACGAGCAACTGACGCCGTTTGATTATATGGCCTACTAGATTAATGCTTGCCTTACAGTCGCTCGACTTCAGTTTCTATTTTCTGTTTATTTAAGAGCGCGGATTAGACTTGACATTTAAAAATGCTGATGATCCGGCATTAGCACTGACGAAATATGGAGACTACCTTTACCAGCATCTAATCATCTTCTCACCTTCTGTTGAAGGTAAGATTTGTTTTGTTACTTGCCTTAATAATGAAGGGTGCAGCTTTTTTTGTCTAAACAGGCGAAGAATAGTTGGGGTTGCTTTTTTTTTCATTTCTAACAGTAGCAAGTTCTTTCTTCAATAGAGTTTGGTGGATCCATTGATGTCGCTACTATTGCAGCATTTGTAGATAATGGTGGAAATGTTTTGGTTGCTGGCAGTTCCTCTGTTGGTATGTATCAAGTTGTCTTGAAGCCTTAATTTTTGTATCTCTCCAATATCTTAAATATTGTAAGCTCATTCTTTGTATAGCTTTATGTTGCGTGTTGTATTGCTACGTCATAATGAACAGTATGTAGCAGCAATTCTTGTGGATTTTGCTAGAATGCTGAAGAGCGTACCATAAAGATAACAGCAATTTAAGAAACAAGTTTTTATGTATTGTAATAATGTACTGGTCTACTTCTCTTGTTGCACCAAATTGGGAATCGCTTCATGAAAATGAACGTCGACATGGCATGAATGTTTTCTTCAAATTTTCTTGCTAAGCGATGTTGGTGCATGGTATCCGAAATTCCTATTTTTCTTTGTTCAGAAGCTCCAGTTGAATAGAGTGAGGTGTGAATGAGCTTAATTCTTCTGTCCAATTTTAATTTATGATGCTACCCTTTTCTAATATCATTCTTGGTATTTGATTAACACTGTCTTTCTTAACTTAGAAACTTTTCTTAACGAAGACAGTAGATTTTGCCATATGGATATTCAGTTTCTTCTTAATTTTGCCCAGTTACCTATCAATTTTAATTATTCTTACCAGTTTTGGGTGTAATCTTGTTTTTTTTTTTTTTTTTGCAGTCAAAGTTTTGCAGTAAATCTCTAATGTGCTATTTGTGTTATGTATATCAAAATGTCAGGGGCACCAATTCGTGAGCTTGGCAGTGAATGTGGAATAGAGTTTGACGAGGAAAAGACTGCTGTAATAGACCACCACAACTTTGACATGGGTGATGATGGGCAGGTCAGTTTTTCTTGTTGTCTTGTTGTGACTAAAATGTTTTTTGATTGCATTTTTATTGGGTGTTGTCTCCACATTCAGGAAAATTTGATTGAACTTATAGTGCAGTAATTTAGTACGCATAAAGAAATAAAAAAGCATACACAAATGTGACATAGTGACAAATGTAACTCAGTCATTCTGCAGCTACATGGCATTTGAACGATAAAGTAGTTATCAATTTTTGTGCAATTTAAGACAATTTTCTCCCTGTTTCGGGCATGTCAGGAAACAATGTTATATCCGTTATTGCTTTCTTTGCCTATTGATGCACTGATTTCAATAGTCATCTGTTGTTACTGTGTGTACACTGGCACATTTTTTTTTAGCACACAACAATTCTCAGCTATCCATCAAATGTTATCAAGGGGGCCAAAAAGATTTCGTCCTCCGTTATTGATTCGCCAATCTTGTTTAAGGGTGTTGGGTAAGCCTTTTCGCTCCATGTTGGCAGATAGAATGTAATTGGTACCTCATTTACAATTAATGTTTTTGGATATAGTTTTATTGTCTTATGGTTGAATCTTTTCGGATATGGTTCGTATGGTATGGTTGCTTGTTTGTCGGATATTAATGGGTTGCTCGTGTTTGTCCGATGATACCGTTTTCTGACTATTTATGGCAGGAATGTTTCTTGGTGCTTTTTGTTGACCTGTGTTTTATAGATTTTTTTGTTGATGGATGTGTTAAATTTCCCCTCTAGAATGACGGCGGATCCGGACAATCCGCTCGTCTTAGAAATTCTTACAGCTTCGTCGACCGCCTACTCGTACTATCCGGATGAAAAAATTTCAGAAGTAAGCACGGCAGCCAGCAACTCTGCTGTGACGCATCTAGCTGTTATGGCTTGTGGCTTGTGGCTTGTGATTTTCCTGATAGGAAGTTCCTTGAATGGACGGGTTTTCCAATTTTTGTGTCGTTGCCTAGAAAAATTTATCGCTGTCTCAAATAATGGCAAAGTTACATACGTTCCCTTGTTGGTTATTAGTAAGCTTGATCTTATAAGTGCCTGCATCCCATGTTTAAGCGCGGTCATTGCAAAGCTTCGCTAAGCTCCGAACCGGTTAGATGTTTGCCATGCTTACGTGTATAAATCAGCGAGAAGGCGCGATGGCTTCGCCTAATAAGCCAATATATCTCGCAGTAAGGCAATTGTAGACTCTTTAATTGCGAAGCTTTGACCAAATCTTGGTAAGCTAAACTAAACTTAACGAAAGTCACTCCCTCGGGGCATCTTTGCGGTGTCTAAAAAAAGCGGTATCATGGAAAAGGCGTTTATGTCAGCATTATATATATATGCTTTCTTTCTTTAGTATCCACTTGCAGTGGGTAAAAACACTCTACTTATTGGTGGACAGCAGGCGCGAAACAATGCACGGGTTGTTTTCTGTGGTTCGCTCGACTTTTTCAGTGACCGATACTTCTTGTCTGGAGTTAAGAACGCTGCAAAACCAGACTCCAAGTAGTAAGTAACTGTCGGTTTCTGGTCTCTCGTCAGGTGCATGTTGTAAGCTATGCAAAGATAAAATGGGACCTAGTCTCTCAAGGTCTGCAGTAGAGATGCTGTTATTATTTCACAGCTTCACTCAGTCCGGCAACATGCTGCTGGCTATGGATGTAGCAATGTGGACATTCAAGCAGAGCGGCGTGCTTCGTGTGCAAGAAGTCAAGCATCACCTGGCCAACTCGGTGGATACCCCCGCAGCTTACACTGTCGAGGACCAGGTCACTTACAGTATTGAAATTCAGGAACTCGTTGGTGGCCAGTGGGTTCCGTACTCGGAGAATGACGTTCAGATGGAGTTCTTCAGGATCGATCCGTTCGTGCGTGTATACTTGAAGGCTTCGCCTAGCGGTTTGTATAGCACCACGTTCACGTTGCCGGACGTGTACGGCGTTTTCAAGTTTAAAGTCGACTACGACCGGATCGGCTATACGCACCTGTTCAGCTCCACACAGGTGAGCTTCCACCTTACGCGCTATAGGCAGGTCAAGGTTTGTCCAGTGTCACATGACATACTCTGCTCAACGTTTCTATACTGTTGGTGACTGCTACTTTTCTTAAACGTTGTATGAAAAGCCGCGACATAAGCTGCTTACCATCTAAGTTATTTACAATCTAAGCTGCTAAAATCTACCTCTAGCTTGGAATATATAAACGCGTTCCCCAGTTCTGGTCTGGTTCCTAACTTTAAGGATAATTTGCACGGGCTCCTTTGTAATACTGTACGTTTAGCTCCAGATTTGGTTCGATAAAATGTAGGTCGTTTTCTCAGCAAATCTCTTGATCTCTTGAATTGGTGGCAGCCTCGACCACATCCGTGACTCCGCTTTCAAACTTGTTGCCCAAATCCTTTACGCTTTAAAACAGTTTTGAACTTGCTGACTTAGTTGCTGACCTGCCGACGTTGACTCTGCTTTTCAAACTTGCTGACTTAATTTTCGACTCCTCTTCCCAACTTGCTGAGTGGATGTTTTATTTGCAGGTGTCTGTCCGTCCGCGCACACACACGCAATACGAGCGCTTCATCGCGTCTGCCTACCCGTACTACGCGTCCGCGTTCAGCATGATGGTGGGCATCTGCATTTTCAGCCTCGTCTTCCTCCACCACAAGGACGACAAGAAAGTCAAGGACGAATAGTTGCTCTCCGATCGATAGGAATATTAGGGACTTCGTAAATTATTTTGCAATTTTTACCGTGGTCAGTGCGTGTTGCTTTGTTGAATTGTTTTCACCACAGTGGTACTCTACATATTATAGACTGCTTGGCGATGTGGAGATGAAAACGTGTTCAAAGTTCTTCGGGACGATGTGATTCATTTATTATCAAAAGAAAGTCTTCTGTGCAGATTCAGTCAATAACTAATGGGCGTATTTCTACAATTATTTCAATAAAATTCTTCGAAGACCAGGACGAGTTCCATCCGAGCGATATTAGTCACCTTTTTTCTATAGTTGCAAAGGTTTCATGCATCTGGCCGTAAAGAACTCATGCGCAACAATTCTTTCTTTGCTGTATTCTTCTTGAGTCGATACGCGTCGGTTTTCTTTGCAAGTGATGTTGGTATGCAGATTCACTTGTCGGGGAGTTAATTTATTTCCACGTGTCATTGAATTTTCAAGTTTCAAAATCTGCATGCTAATAGAGCAGTACACTACAAGTTTTAAAAATCTTGTTCTAGACCGATGATCTACATTCTCAATTTCATAAGCAAAAAAAAAAAATGTCTCAAATTCCCATGCTCCATAGAGCCGCGGTCACTTCAAACTGCAAAGCAGACCTCCAGAACCAATATACAAGGTAGGCTGGTTCATCTGGTCAAGCAAGAACACAGCTCTCGCCTTGCCTAATGGTTTGACCGGCCATTCTCAGGAGATTTCGAGTTTCGCGTCTCCCTGCAATCTGCTTATCTTGCTTTTCTCCTGCAAGGGCTGACGGGAAAGACCAGCCTAATTCTTCAACGTGTAGAAGCGATGGAAATGGAAGCAAGCTCGCAGTCTCCGTTCTGAATTGTCATAGCTTGAAGCAGTACACACAATTCTGTTGAACGCCACATTCACCATCAACCGATTAGCTAGCCAATCGACATGCCCCAGTGATGATTGTAGTCTCGTCCTGATTTGCCCTATCCTCCACTTTGACATAGAATGGAACGGCATCTTCACACAGCCTGCGCAAGGAAGCTTCCTCAGTCGCAAATCTTTCCTTACGTTTTCTAGTTCGCAAGATAACTGTTGTTGTAAAAGTTGCTGCAAGATAATCTTTCGTTGTACTCTTGGATTAATCGTGAAGGAAATCTCTAGGGCAAACTTTTCGATAAGCGTTTAGGTTGGCTTGCGCCTAAACAAAAGCAAAGATGAAGGAAAGGAGGAGTATTTTGAAGGACAAATTACATTACAGCTAATCTTTTTTTTAAACATTGTTTTCGAAATCACACATACCAAAATACATCAATTTAAGTAATCTTCAACACTAGTATGTAAACGATTGCGCGAGATACCTGCGGCTTTTCGTTGTTAGCAGCTCGGTCATGTCGCTTCTAAGTCCTTCAATTTGCTGTGAAAATACTTCCAACAGACTTGCCTGAAACACAAAGCTGCCACGTAAAGGCTATCGTCACTTACTGCAGGATGACCACCACACAGCAGCCTAACGGGAGGTTCATGTTGAATACGCACATCATACAAGTAAACGTTCTTCCGCCCCACGGAGCGATTCGCGGATCATTTTTAGTGCGGGTATGTAGGCAGGCAGGTAGGTAGGTAGGTAGGTAGGTAGGTAGGTAGGTAGGTAGGTAGGTAGGTAGGTAGATAGGTAGGTAGGTAG